>JAOPSE010000005.1:57458864-57714365 GCA_029449295.1 Zea luxurians
ACACACATATAAGACGTATCCGGCTTTATCCCTTAAATCCGGGTATGACACGTTGTCACTTGTCAGTAGTGATCTTTGGACCACCCATGTTGACCCAACACACCGTCTCCGGTGGCTGTGTAGACAAACCACTGTAGTGCTGAACAGGGTTGACCATCTGTGCACTATCAGCGATGAGATCACCTGGGATAGAGACCACCTCAATTGCGTTGACAAATGCTACTCGATTTGATGGCTTCAAGGAGATCACGAGCATGTCGCAGGTAGGGGTGGATATCGAGCCAGCTCGGCTCGTTATAGCTCGGCTCGTTATAGCTTGGTAATCAAACAAGCTAGCTCGGCTCGACTCGTTAAAGAAGTGAGCTAGGAACCATGCTCAGCTCGACTCGTTTTGTAGCTCGAGCCAGCTCGTTTGACTCGCGAGCCATACATAACAAAACAGGGCATGTTGGGGGCTTGTTCTCAAATGCTATGAATCAAGAACAAGACAACACGAATATGTTAAGTATTAAATATCCTTCGTCCGCTGAAGCATTATCTCCTCAAGGGTTTAATGAACTTCGGATGAAGGATATAAACATAATATAACGAAGGTTACGAAGGAAAAGACCTTCGTTAAGTTGATAAATGAGTAAACAGAATAAACATATATATAAAGTGTGGAAGTGGAAGTAATAATACCAGCATTATCATCAATACATTTTCATTATTAAATTCATGAAAACAAATTACAAATGTACCTTCAGACTGATGTAAGGCGAAAATACAGGTCGTGATGCAAAAGGATGCGCGCTCTGTCCCCGTGAACAGTACGAGAGTACTGTTCACCTATTTATAGGCACGGGACGCAGCCCGTGTAAAATTACATTGATGCCCTTTACATTTATCAATAACTCTATAGTAATTCTTCGAGGTCCAATTTGGCTTTTCATCTTTAAGTCGGTTCCTCTTTTCTGCCGTTATGCCGAAGCTTTTCTGCGCATGGCTTCATGATCGTCTTATCCTTCGTCATGACCGCTTTTCATTCCAGCCTCGTCTTAAACATGCCCTTGCATATTCGCGACCTGACTCCGAAGGTGCCTGTTCCGAAGATTCTTGTTCACATTTTACACTTGGAAAACATTATCAAACTGTGTTTTTGAGGACCTTCGGGAGCCGAAGGCCCCCAACAGTAGCCCCTCGCAATATCAATTTATTGTAAAGCTAAATTTATATTGCGACATGGACGAAGGCTTTAAGCCGAAGGTCCGTAAAAACACCTTCCTTTTGCTAGAATAGCAACAGTCATTGACAAGTGGGGCCCTCCAGTTTTCGACATACTGGGTGTATAAATACAAGCTCTCCGCGAGTTTATTTGACACGCCCTTTTGCCACCTGCTTTTTACTCACCAGCTTTCAACCTGCGCACCCTGCTCTTAGCCTGCGCGCGACAGCATTTTCTCGGTCTTAAATTTTTAAGCTTCGGCTTCAAGTCTAGTTTGCCAGCATTCACAAAAATGTCTGAAGATAAGACAGCTGCTGGTGCTTCGAAGCTAAGCCTTTCGGAGGAGATGCACCTGGGTTTTCTTGAGTCAATGTCGAAGACCAATACTAAAAAGATTGTCAAGGAAACCTTGGAGGGTTTATCTGAAGATACTGGCGACAGTGATAGCTATGATGTGGATAGTGGTGGAGAGGATTCCGAAGATCGCCCGTGGCGGCCTAGTCACTCAAACTTCGGAAAATCAACTATAAAGCAGAGTCACCTTGAAAACATGAGGGGGAGATACTTCCGAAATATATCCATCGTGAGGGCGGATGACGGAGAAAAAACTACGCCGAACCCTGAAGATAATGAGGTTGTGATCTTTCGAAGCTTTTTAAAGGCTGGGCTACGATTCCCCCTGAGCAAGTTTGTAGTAGAAGTTCTGAAAATATATCAAATTTACCTTCATCAACTTACCCCTGAAGCAGTGATAAGATTGGGAATCTTCGTCTGGGCCGTGAGGAGCCAGGGTTTGGAGCCAAGTGCTAAAAGCTTTTGCAATATACACGAGCTATTATATGAGACGAAACCGTGGGGTAAGGAACAATATCATAATAATTTTGGTTGTTATAGCTTCGGTGCCCGCTCCGGGTCGAGCTGTCCCGTGCCAACCTTTCGGAAGAGATGGCCCAGGGAATGGATGAAGGAATGGTTCTATATGAAGAACGATTTGACGGTTCGGGAAGATATCAAGGATATCATCATGCGCCCTATCTGGCAGCGCTTCGGACTTCGGAAACCAAAGGTAGAAATGGACGAAGCAGCTGAAGAATGCCAGAGGGCCTTCGGCGTAGTCTGTTCCTTTATTGGGACCAGGGATTTAATGCAAGAGCACATTGCCTTCAGAGTGTGGCCACTTGTAGATGACTGGGAAATGCCGAAGGAGACCGTCAAAGAAGTTGACGAGGGTGGACTAATTAGACTGAAATATACATTCAAGTACGGAGATAAATTTGTTGAGCCGGATGATGATTGGCTGAAAAGTATTGAGAATGTAAGTGATGAATTGCTTGGGACCTATTCAAAGGCTGAAAACACCGCATTATCAGCGGCTTTCGGAGGCCGAAAGAAGAAGAGGCTCAACCGAGTATTTGATGCTATTGGGTTTATCTATCCCGACTACTATTTTCCAATGCGAGGTCAAAAGATAAAAAATACCGCTCCTGCAAAGGACACTACTTCGGCTGCTCCCAGGGAACCAACACCGAAGAGGAAGAAGGTAAAAGTGTCCACACACCCTCCACGCTGCATTGAGCTGGCCACAGTGCCTGAGTTTATTGGCGAGGCCTCTTCGGCCACCGAAGCCAGAGAACCAACTGCAGCGCTAAAATCCGAAGAAATGGCCGAGGCACCAGCAATAAGAAAGGAGAAATCTGAAGAAAGAGAAACACCAGATGTTATAAGCCCTTCAACAAAAGTTGAGACAGCTAAAAGCCAGAAGGGGCCAGCGGCAACCCCGAAAAGAAAAAGAATGGTTAATGTGCTGGATGTCTTGGAGACAATTAAAACTTCAAGCACAGCTCCAAAGAAAATTATTGAGGCGCCTATTGAAGCCTTTGTTGCTGAAACTTCGAAGCAGCAATCTGAAACTGAAGCTGGGCCTTCAGAATCCACCAAGATACAGCCTTTGGAGGTCGAAAAAATAACAGAACCGATTCTGATTGGGGAAATTGGTACTGCCACCCCCGAAGCATCCTCCAAAATACATGATTATATTGTGCGACATGCTTCGGGGAAGAAACTCTCTGAAGAAGAGACTTTTGAAGCCAATCACTATGCCCGAGAACTGAAATATCCGAAGGGGGTCGTAGTATTCAACGGGACAAACGAAGATGACTTCTTATATTGCCTCCCAGACAATAAAGAATTATCCGTGTGCCGAGAAATGGCAAGAAGCATGGGATTCCCGAAGCTTGAAGCTGGCCTTTGCGCCATGACGAAGGAGGATCTTGCGGATAGTCTTGCATATAACAGTCTAAAGGTACGAAGATTGTAAATTTTGAATTTTGTGGATTTTGAATGAATCCTTTACTATTGTGTTAATCCATTCACTCTTTTTGAATAGGGCTTAATTCTCAGCAATGCCCTAAGGGCACAAAAGAATGCTGAAGACGAGAGCTGCACCATTGCTCTCAACAACCTTCGAGCAGAGGTTATCAGACTACGAAATGAAGCCTTGGAGAAAGACAAAATTCTGCTTACATTAGTGGAAAAAATGAAGGAGGACGAAGCTAACTCTAAAAATCAAGCCGAAACTCAGAGGCGTGAGATTGAAGATCTTCGTAAACAACTAGCCCGAGCCAAAGAAGAACGTATTCTTGAAGAAACAAAATGAGAGTTAAGTGAACAATGGGCAGATCATTTGGAAGTTAATGTTAAAGAGCTTCGTGCTTCTCAAATAAAATGCTATGTTAAGTCTATAGAGTGCGTTAAGAAGATAAAATCCAGCTTCGCTAATGTTGGCGCATTTTCTAGTGAAGAGAATTTCTCAAGGGGCAATCCCGAAGGTCCGATGGAATGGATTAGTAACGAAGCTGAGGCCTTCGAAGAAATCCTGAATAGCCGTGGAGACATATGTGCTTTTTCTGGTGCTAGAGGAATTGCTACTGTTTTGGAGAAGAAAGGTTGTGAGCATGTAAAATCTTTAGCGCAATCCGAAGCTACTTTGTCCTCCGAAGACATTAAAGACCCCTCAGCCGAAGCAAGCATGATCGGCGGAAAATTTTTCACTGATATCTGGGACAACGGCGACCGAGAAATGGCGCGAGAAATTATTCAAAAAAGCGAAAAAGACATCCATGATGCCAGAAAAGTAGCGGCGGCTGCCGAAAAAAGTACAGAGCCCGAAGGGCAAATAGGTATTAATTAGTGATTTTCATTGTGTTGTAACTCTTGATTCCAGACTTCATTCACGGTTTGTAATAGTAATATAGCCGTATCTTCTCTTCGCTCAGAACCTGCTGAGGCATCTCCGGGCCCCCACCCGAAAGGGGATGATGAAATTAGAAAGATGGCCGAAGCCATTATGGACAAGGTTGTTGACCAGCTACTGAACGAAGCTGCAGAAATAGTTCTTAAAGAGGATTAAATGCTACTGTAAAAACATTTGGAACGTAACGTATGTAATATATTGTAACTTTGAATGTAATATATAATCCATGTACAATTTTAATTCTTTACGATGCATGAAATCTTGCGTACATACCGTTTTTTGAGCCTTCGGCGAAAAAACACCTTCCCTTCTTTTCATGCTTCGTGAAGAAAATTTTATATCACCAGAAGTTGCATACGTTCGTGGTGAAGATTATCCAAGCTTCGTGAAATATTCTCCGAAGCTATAGAAAAGTTTTTGTTGCCTCTCTAATGAAGCTACACTTCTTCTGGCTTGTCTTGTGCTTTAGCACGATTTTCTCTTTTCCGAATTATTCTCCGAAGGTCAATACTATATCCCCTTCTTGTTCCACATGCAATATGCTGTATGATGCTTATGTTATGCAGAATGATGTGATGATGTTATGTTATGCAAGATTACGTTTGTGCCACAGATATATATATATCCCTGTAATAGAGCATACACACTTTTTATATCAGCGTTGACTTTTCGCTGTAAGCCTCCCTTAGGAGCTTCTTTGCCTTTTACTTTCAGCGGAATCAGCGTTTATTTTTCGCTGTAAGCCTCCCTTAGGAGCTTCTTCGCCTTTTACTTTCGGCGGAATCAGCGCTGACTTTTCGCTGTAAGCCTCCCTTAGGAGCTTCTTCGTCTTTTACTTTCGGCGGAATCAGCGCTGACTTTTCGCTGTAGGCTTAGAAAACTTACACTGCGCTCGCTTAGGAACGACTTTTTACTGTTTCGAACAACTTGCTCTGTGTCTATTAAAACAAAATTTTGAGAATACAAAGGTCCTTCATGCCACCATAAATTCGTATGCTTCAACGATTCAAGCCTATAAAAAAGATACATTTTTATTAAAGTGGAAGACAAAAGTGTTACAAGGAATTAAAAAATGATAAAGGACACTTGAACTTCCCATAATTGTTCCTTATTAACAAAAAAGTAATACCGGATGTAAAAATGCGAAAAAACTGCTGTTGAGGTAGGATATTTGTCAGTAAATGTGCTTCGACTCTGGCACAGTGCTATTGACTGTGCGAGCTTCGGAGCCCTCTCTGAAATCCCTCTGATTGTGATGACTCCCTTCTAGCTGGAGCCCTGGCTGCGTCGGTGGCGGTGGAGGCTGTTGCCAAGATGCTTGGGGTTGACTTGCCGAAGCAACAGAAGCTGCAGGGTGGTTGCCTACATATTCTGGAATGTAAGGCGAATGGTATGAAGCAGTATGCAGGACCTGCTTCAGCTGATTCTGTTGTGCAGCAGCTTCTGCTAGCTCCTTTTGCTTCTGGATGGTAATGTGACACATTCTGGTGGTGTGGCCCTTACCTTCACCACAGAATAGCCAGTATATTTTTCTTGGTTGATCCCCAAATCTGCCCCCGAAGCCCCTGGCGCCTCTGCCCCTTGGCACCGGCGGCCAGAAGGAGCTTTGCTGCTGCCCCGAAGCTTGGGAGGAGCACTGTGGCCTTTGCTGTTGACTCGCTTTGTCGTTATTTTGAGTAGAATTGTGAATTGACCTGACGTGCCTTGGATAAAATCTTCCTCCGAAACCCCTAGTCATTTCAGAGAACCTGAGGGCCTCCTCCCTTCTTTGGCGAAAATCATTGTCAGCTCGGATGTACTCGTCCATCTTCTGGAGCAGCTTCTCCAGAGTTTGAGGAGGCTTCCTGGCAAAGTACTGAGCTGCAGGTCCTAGCCGAAGCCCCTTGATCATGGCCTCAATGACAATTTCATTGGGCACTGTTGGTGCCTGCGCCCTCAGACGTAGGAACCTTCGGACATATGCCTGAAGATATTCTTCATGATCCTGGGTGCACTGGAATAAAGCTTGAGCAGTGACTGGCTTCGTCTGAAAGCCTTGGAAGCTGGTTATCAGCATGTCCTTCAACTTTTGCCATGAGGTGATTGTCCCTGGCCTAAGGGAAGAGTACCACGTTTGTGCGACGCTTCTGACAGCCATGACGAAGGACTTTGCCATGACCGCCGTGTTGCCACCATACGAAGATATAGTTGCTTTGTAGCTCATCAAGAATTGTTTCGGGTCTGAATGACCATCGTACATGGGGAGCTGAGGTGGCTTGTAAGACTGTGGCCAAGGAACAGCCTGCAGTTCTGTTGACAAGGGAGAAGCATCATCAAAAGCAAAATTTCCGTGATGGAAATCTTCATACCAGTCATCCTCGTTGTAGAAACCCTCTTGATGAAGCTCTCTGCGTGGGGGCCTTTGGTTCTGGTCATCTTGAGCAAGATGTCGAAGCTCTTCAGAGGCTTCGTCTATCTGCCTTTGAAGATCAGCTAGACAAGCCATCTTCTCCTTCTTGCGTTGGACCTGTTGATTGAGCATTTCCAAATTTTGGATTTCTTGATCCAATTCGTCCTCCGGAGGCGCCGGACTGGTGGCCTTTCTCTTCTGGTTTCAGGCCTCCCTAAGTGAAACGACATCTTGATTGTGGTCTAGCGGCTGCAGAGCAGCAGCCCCTGTCGCTGAAGCTTTTTTCGGCGGCATGACGAAGGTGATGCTTGCCGAAGATTTTCAAAACTCAAAAAGTGGAAGTGAGTTCACCGGAGGTGGGCGCCAATGTTGGGGGCTTGTTCTCAAATGCTATGAATCAAGAACAAGACAACACGAATATGTTAAGTATTAAATATCCTTCGTCCGCTGAAGCATTATCTCCTCAAGGGTTTAATGAACTTCGGACGAAGGATATAAACATAATATAACGAAGGTTACGAAGGAAAAGACCTTTGTTAAGTTGATAAATGAGTAAACAGAATAAACATATATATAAAGTGTGGAAGTGGAAGTAATAATACCAGCATTATCATCAATACATTTTCACTATTAAATTCATGAAAACAAATTACAAATGTACCTTCAGACTGATGTAAGGCGAAAATACAGGTCGTGATGCAAAAGGATGCGCGCTCTGTCCCTGTGAACAGTACGGGAGTACTGTTCACCTATTTATAGGCACGGGACGCAGCCCGTGTAAAATTACATTGATGCCCTTTACATTTATCAATAACTCTATAGTAATTCTTCGAGGTCCAATTTGGCTTTTCATCTTTAAGTCGGTTCCTCTTTTCTGCCGTTATGCCGAAGCTTTTCTGCGCATGGCTTCATGATCGTCTTATCCTTCGTCATGACCGCTTTTCATTCCAGCCTCGTCTTAAACATGCCCTTGTATATTCGCGACCTGACGCCGAAGGTGGCTGTTCCGAACGTGCCTGTTCACATTTTACACTTGGAAAACATTATCAAACTGTGTTTTTGAGGACCTTCGGGAGCCGAAGGCCCCAAACAGGGCATGGCTTTAAAAAACAGCAGGAGTTCAATTTAAATTCTCAATCACACACAACATGAGTAACATTGCAGATTAAGACATTCACACTTATGAGTTTATCACAGATTCACACTGTCACACATTAACAGTTAACACAGTTACACAGATCCATAGCCATAGGCCATAGCCCATAGGAGTAGTATATCAGTCCATCACAGTTCACAGATTCACACATTAACAGTTAACACTGATAATATTCTAGGACAGTTTAGAATTTATATTCTTAATAAAGAACACTGAAGGACTCAAAAGTTCCCAGGCCACGAAAATGCAATACAATAAAATCTTCTTGTAGACCATCAGCGCATCAGACTCAGTCAGTCAGACCATCAGTTTGAACTCTTTGGAACCTATGAGACCTACATTTCAAAATATGAAAATACCATCAGTCACTGAAGAACCTGTGAGCTCAAATTCTTTTGAACGTGTGCATAAGAACACATTTTGGAACATTTTACACATTTGAACACCACATTGCACAACACACTTACAGACTTATTGTTACTAGTTGCTTCCAACCACACAATTTGGGAATTCCACATATTCATTATCATCATCATTTTCTCCTCCCTGTAATCAGTCAAAAATAAACATTGAATATGTTTAGAAACAAAAATAGTCACAATAAATTAATCATCACATAGAAACATACCACAATGATAGGATTTGGTGAACCCCATATCCAACTAGATGCACAAACTAGTACCTGAACTATCGCTGGCTTTAAAGAACTCCTATAATCATCAAGAATCCTTCCTCCACAACTAAAAGTTGATTCTAACGGTACACTTCCATCAGGAATAGCCAAGAATCTCTTTGCCATACTCGCCACAACAGGGAATCTATGAGAATTCACTTTCCAATAGTTCACCAAGTTGAACTTCTTATCATCTATGGACACATTTGCTTCATCTAGATAGATAAGCAACTCTGATTTTGAGATTTCTGTGGCACTTGAGTCCAAAAAATCCTGAAACTCACTTGGGACTATGGAAGCAAGATTACTGCTTACATCCTTTGCTATTGAAGCTGACTGGGTATTTGAGCTACTATCACCATTTTTCTGCCTATACACCAAATCATAGTTCTTGTAGATATCTTCTAATTCTATGTTGATCTCTTCAAGCTCTATTTGACACCTAAAAGCGTCATAAAGCTGACCAAAACACCATTTGATGTACCTCATTTTGAACCTAGGGTCAAGGATTGTAGCAATAACCATCACATTGTTCCTCACCTCCCAATATTTATTGAATTTTTCTAACATTGCAGCAGCCATACACCTCAAATATGCATCACTAGATTTCTGTGCTGTTAACAAAGCAATCTTAACTTTCACTATGTAAGGGTAGAAGACATTGGCAGTTGGATAAAGTGAACCTGAAAAAGCAGTGGTTGCTCCAGCCATTGTTCCTAAAATTGGCCTAATCTTTTGATACTTATCCCAATCAATTTGTGTAGGTTGCCACACATAGTTATGGTCTACTTCAGCATAGTACCGAAATGCATCCCTATACTCCATACATGTGTCCAACATTCTATATGTTGAATTCCACCTTGTTTTAACATCAAGGGATAGGCCTTTTCCAACTTTAATAGCATACTCATTGGAAACCTCAACGAATTTATACATACATGAAGGAGACCTCTTAAAATATTTGACTGTGTCCCGAAGATTACTTAGAAGAGCATCTAATGGTTGCAGGCCATCATTTACAGCCAAATTCACTATATGAGCAACACAACGGACATGAAAATATTTTGGATCAAACTGTGCATTTCTTCTTGCAAGAAGCTTGGACTTCAAATTTGTAATAGCAACATCATTATTTGAGGCATTGTCAAGAGTTATTGTCATAACCTTGTCTTCCATTTTCCATTCAACCAAACAATCAAAAACAGCTTGAGCTATTACTATACTAGTGTGGGGGATCCAATTCAATAAAGTTAAGGACACGACATTGCAAAACCCATTCAACATCTATGTAATGTGCCACTAAACACATATATTGTACACCTTGATTAGATGTCCACAAATCAGTAGTTAAACTTATTGATTCAGCTTCTCTAAGACTCTTCTTCAGTTTCTCTTTCTCAGATTCACAGACTCTCATGCATTCACTTCTTATAGTCTTCCTAGCGATAGGTTCATATTTGCTATTCATCCATGTCATCAAGATATTAAACCATTTATGCTCTACCATCCTAAAAGAATACTCATGAACAATGATCATCTTGGCAATCAATAGTCTAGTGTGCTCATGATCATATTCATCAGGGTTAACAATAATAGATCCATCAGTTGTAGTAAATGTGAGAGTACCTTAAGGAAGTTGAGATTTTGCCTTAGCCAATTTGTTCTGAAACTGTGTGCACTTCTGTAAATGACGGTTTAGCTGTGAAGTTGCCCCCCTGGATGGTATGCATAACTTTTATAATAGAATTTGCACTTGGCTTTTGTCACCATAACCCCAAACTCCTTCTTAGACTGAACATGGATCTCCTTAAAATATTTCCAGCAACCAGCACGCTTTTCTCTCTTTGCCTTATCTTTGGAAGGAGACAGCTGACCACCACCTTTCAATCTTTTTCTTCCTCGATTTGTCTTCTGAGCCTTTGACACATCATCATCATCATCCCCCTCCTCGTATAATTCATCATTCATATCGATCAAAATCTCTTCCTCTTCTTCATTTCGCACATGCTGCACAAATTAACCGATTCATTATTTCTCAACTTATGATCAGTCCAAATACAACATTAGCTAGTGAACACGGAACACACCTTTTCTATGGATGTACATGTAGCTACCACAACATGAATTTGAGCTGTCGATTGAGAGCCAGAACCTCGACAAACTTGGCCCTGCCCCCGCCCACGATTACCTTGCATAGCTGATGGTAATGGCTTCTTCCCCATTATTTTAACCCTTGATCCGCGACTTGCAGGTGATAGACGCACTTGGTTGTGGACTTCTTGCTCGTGGTGCTCGTCCTCCATCTCTTCAACGGTCGACTTCCTGGCTTCCTGCTCGCGGTCGGCGTGGCGTGATGGCGTCGGTCTGTGCGTGGTCGCACGGCGGGCGGCGAGCCGGCGACTCAGCGGTGGGCGGTGGCCGTCGCAGCGTGATGGCGAGTAGGGGGCAGGCGGTTGGTCGGCGGTGCACCGATAGCTGATGGTAGTGGCTCAGTGAGAGAGTGGACCGTGCGTCCATGCCTGCGGGCTGCGGCGGCGGTCGGCGGTGCGCTGGTGCGCTAGGGTTTTCGAAAGCGCGGCTGACTGCTGAAGACTGTACGGTGCGTGCGCGGTGCGCCTGTGCTAGCGTCTATCTCTGAGACCGTGATTTTTGCGTGTGGCCTGTGGGCGTGTCCGCGTGTGGCCGTGTGGGCTGGGCCGACTGCCTACTTTGCCGACTAGGCTTACTTAGTTGCGTCGTTGTGGCTGTGGATGTATGGCTCGATTGGCTCGCGAGCCAGCTTGTGAGTTGACTCGAGCTAGCTCGTTTTAACACCGAGTTAAAATGCTGGCTCAGCTCGCTACAAAATTAAAACGAGTCGAGCCGAGCCACTGTCGAGCTGAGTCGAGCGAGTTATCAAACCACGAGTATTTTGTCCAACTCTAGTTGCGGTTGATATTCAAGGAATACTCTTTGAACAAAGGTGCGGTCTTGTCGGGTTGCTGATATAGTCACTGAGCAACAGAACAACTTGGACTTGAACACGGTAAATTTGGCAAGTGAGAGATGATCAATAGCTCTAGTAGGTGAAGGGGAAGTAGAACCTAGCTGGTCAAACTAATATTTTTTTAACAAAGTGAGACGATTAAACTTAATAAGGTGATTAATAAGGTGAGATGATTAAACTTGCATAAAAATGTCAAAGAAATTATAAATAAGGTGAGACGATTAAACTTGCATAAAAATGTCAAACAAATTATAAATCAGCTCAGAGAAAGTATTAGTTATGCCCCCACATCTTCTCGGTCCTTGGATTTAGGAAAGGATCCGATACGTTCTCGATTCTACGGTTTAGGGATGGGTCCTAAAATAGACATGAGTACATGACATTCGTTTGCTCCCTATAAAGAACATTTGAATCCGTATCTAAATTTTACATCCATCATTTAAGGGGATATAGGACAAGTTTGAGATTTTATATTTTATGCTAAAAATATTTACATAGCAATTTTTATCTTTTTTATTCACAATAAAAACAAAATATTTAACCTCCGAATAAATATCCGGATTAATCGCTACTGCTACGGTTTAACGATTGCCAAATTCCGTGTAGTCAATGTACTCCTCACTGATATAGAAAAATATATGTTTATTAAAAATAAAAATGTCCGCTGCTTGCTTCGTCCCGTTCTGGCGTTCACACCTCTGGCTGCCTTCATTTCCTGTTGACGACTGAGCGGGCGAGCGCCGACGCCCTTTGCCAGGTCCGTCGGCCCGTTAGCCGGCGACTAGCGCCTCCCTTTGCCAGGTCTTCGACGTCCCCTTCGCCGTCGACTGCCGCCCAGCAGCCAGCAGGTCCGCTCGCCCCTTCTCGTCCTTCCTGCAGTTCGAAAGCGAGCATCGAAACCCTAAAGCAAGCTACTTGTATTTGAATCTGGCACAATTGCAAGTGTACACATGTATTGTGCCTACTAACTTAAATTTTCTATTTTTTTGGATTTCCTTAATCCGTTGCACAATTCATGCGGGTTGCTTCAATTTAGGTTTGTATTCTGCAGTCTGCTGTATACTTGTAGCAGTAGCACCATTGAATTGTTTCATGGTTTACTTCTGAAAATAATATGGATAGCTTGTTATTGAGCAGCAGATCCTTTTCTATCTGTCGTGTTCTGTCTGCCTGGTACATTTGGAAGAATGGGGGTTTACCTTAGCACTCCGAAAACTGAGAAGGTATCCGAAGATGGGGAAAATGATAAACTTAAATTCGGACTTTCGTCTATGCAAGGGTGGCGTACAACTATGGAAGATGCTGTAAGTTTCTATTCATCATTTACATTTGCTTCTTGTGATTTTCTTTGTTGCTTGTTCCTAGCCTTATGCGTCTTACCTGGATACTGACACACCGACACAAGTGATGGAATCCGACTCAGACTCGGATATCCAACTCAGCATGATTTTACTGAACTTCCCAATTGTGACTTGGAATCCAATTGGGTGTGAAGAGTCTGATTCGCCAAAAATAAATGTGCTTTCAATGTCCAGGTTACTGGGTGTGCTTATATGGAAACTTGTAGAATGTCCTAGGAAGTAGAGAACAAAGAACTACCAAATATTGGTGCAAAGTCTTTTCACAAATAGTAATCCCTCCGTTATTTTTTATTTGTCACGGTTTAGTGCAAAAATGAACTATTGGACGACAAATATTTGAGAACGGAGGTAGTATTGCTGTATTTTTTGAATAGAGTGAAGGATACTGGTGGACAACCACATATATTATTATATAAATAGCTTAGGAGATACCTGGCTACTGACTGTAATTCATAGCAGAGCTATGCACCTGAGAGAAGTGGTGTCTTGTGTTCGTTGAATTTTGAACTAAAACGAATACTTGCCTTTAAGAATAAATTATTCGCTGAACTTAGCCGGCTAATTCATGAGTTGAATGGTGAGTTTTTGTTTCTGTCTGTGATACCCTGTCCTGATGTTAAGAATGGCATAAAATGGATTATCTCTTTCTTTGTTTTTAGACCACCATATTCTTCAGATGTTGGATTGCTAATGCTTCATAATCTAAACATTGTGTTTGACATTATACTGAAAAATTGGCTATACTCCAACCTTGAAGGCTGGAATCAACTGATAGGAGAAATTTTGAATGTGCATGAGATATTTTGTTGAGTATAACTGCTAAGGGAGAAGCTGTGACTTTTTTCTTAGCATAGTACTAATACACTTCTTGATATGATTTATCTGAGAGGTTAGAATCTCATAAATTTTTATTAGTTTATTATGATCGTGTTTGTTCATTATCCTATGCAATTTCTAAGCCTCTATGCAATTTTCCAGCACTCGGCTTTGCTAGATCTCGACAATGACACTGCGTTTTTTGGTGTTTTTGATGGACATGGAGGTAACTAAATGCAAAGAACAGTGCCTTTTCAGCATCTATGGTTGATTCCACATCATACCAAAATGGGCCACTGACTCCATATTGCTTTTTTTGTCTCAGGAAAAGTAGTCGCCAAATTCTGTGCAAAATATCTACACAGAGAAGTTCTCAAGAGTGAAGCCTATGCAGCTGGTGACCTGGGTGCTGCTGTCCACAGAGCTTACTTCAGGTATAATAGCTTCTTTTTTAGCATGTCTACCTTCTGACCACTTCATTGGTAATTTGGAGCAAATGATGTGAACAGAAATTATGATTGTGTTGTTTCAGAATGGATGAAATGATGCGAGGTCAAAGAGGATGGCGGGAACTTCAAGCACTTGGAGATAAGATAAATCAGTTTAGTGGCATAATAGAAGGCTTAATTTGGTCTCCTAAAGCAAGTGATTCAAATGATAGACATGATGATTGGGCTTTTGAGGAGGTACTCATGGAACTGGCATGGATCCATAATTCTATAATCATGTTCCTATGTCATCGAGAGCATGCCATCTGCCTTTTTGTATTAATTTGGCAGTCATTGGATTTCTTTCTGAAAGTGATGCATTACTGGATTATCATTAATAAAGTTTGTTTCTCTTTATCTTTTGCTAAAATCATTCATGGCAGAAACTTGTGTAAGAGCAGACTTATGATTCTTGAGTAGATGTGCAACACTGATGGTTTAGGACCTAAGAAGGGCATGCATAAGAAGAATTGTTTTCTAACATTTAAAACTGATTCCTGTGCTGCCTAACAATGTGAACTCTTGATTCTTGAAAAGGATATCTGTGCATAAGAAGGAAGTCTATTCGTGTAACACCTAAAATTGATGGTTGTGTTGCATAACAATGCTCACTCTTGAAGAGTGGGTTCCAATTTCCTGAAGTGGAGTCTCTTGTTATGCTGGAAAGTAATTTTTGGCATTTCTCTTCTCTTTATTGCGAGTTCTTTTGTTGGAAATGGACATTCCAAGCACCCAGCCACCCAGGTAGTCTTATAGAAATTTATTTTATCAGGGACCACACTCTGATTTTACTGGGCCAAATTGTGGGAGTACAGCCTGTGTAGCTTTGATCAGAAATAAGCAACTTGTTGTGGCAAATGCTGGTGACTCCCGCTGTGTCATCTCAAGGAATGGTCAGGTCAGTTGTTGTTACTCCTTTTTTTTTGAGCAAACAGGAGGGGTTAGCACCCGACTAGCAGTTGCACTAAAAACAACACAGTACAAAGGTTGTGCTATATTTCGAAATAAAGTTCATGTGTGATCCTCTCATTTTTTTCCACTTCCACAAAACACAGGCATACAATTTGTCTAGAGACCATAAACCAGAGCTCGAGGCAGAGAGAGAGAGGATACGGAGTGCAGGCGGTTTCATTCTAATGGGGCGTGTAAATGGAAATCTAAACTTGTCAAGAGCTATCGGTATTCTTCACTCGCTTCTTCTCGTTCATACCTGACACCTTACCTGATGGTCTTGCTTGCGTATGCAAAATGCCTTTTCAGGAGACATGAAGTTCAAACAAAACAAGTTCTTGCCCCCCGATAAGCAAATCCTGACTGTGAACCCCGACATAAACATTGTGAGCAAATTCTGCAGCTGTCTCGCACCCCTGCTATGCAGTTTACCGAGTTAGCGTTCCCTTCTTGCTGACTGTTATTCTGACTTTGTTCTTTCGTACAGGTCGAGCTATGTGATGAAGACGAATTCATTGTTTTGGCATGCGATGGCATCTGGTAAATTTCTCCCTGTTAACAAGGTTCTGGCTTCAACATGATTATTGCTTTTGTCAGAAGTAACAGCAGTATCCTCTGGGTTATTAGGGACTGCATGTCAAGCCAGCAGTTGGTCGATTTCATCCGCGTGCATATAGACACAGTAAGTACCGAGCAGTTTAACACTATCTGCCCATTCGAAAATTGTAAGCACCATCTTCGGATTGCCTTGGGGCTTTCTTTGGCAATTGCTCATGCTGATGCTGTCCTGGCCATATGCTTTCTGGAAACTGAATGAACTGCGTCCTTTTGTATGGCTGGTGATGTGATCCTGATGCTCCTGCGTGGGCATGTTACGGGCCTGTCTCTGTCATTCTAGCTCCTGATTGGGCATGTTACTGTTTGCTTTCCTTGTTGATACTTGCAGTGATGGTGGATACCTGAATCAGGTTGTCCGCAGATCTGGATAAACTGTCGTCCAGCTGCCCCATTGCTTGTTTTTGGTGTTAGATCCTTTCACCTCGGTCTTGTTACGTTTCTAGAAGTTGCAGTTCGAACTTTGTTTTTCTGTTATGAAAGTAATAGAAATGGGGTCATCCTCTTGTAAAAAAAAAACTACTCATGGAAAGAGGTTACGTAGTGCAGGAGGAAAGCCTTTCGGCAGTATGCGAGAGAGTGCTCGATAGATGCCTGGCTCCGTCGACCATGGGCGGCGAGGGATGCGATAACATGACGATGATCCTGGTGCAGTTCAAGAAGCCGATTGCTCAGGTCGGGGACGCCAGCGGTGCAGAACCAGCTGGAGACGCAGGGTGCTGTGAGACCCAGTGAGTCACCTCTGATTGTGTTAACTAGCGTTGTTTTTTCTTCACAACCGATCTTCCTTGGACGCTAACCAAGCCCTTTATGACCAGTGGGGCACAGGAGAACGGCTCTGGTAAGCAGCAGGTGTAGCGAAGACGCGGCATGCATGGCTCTCGGAGTCTTGGACTCTTGGTACATATAGGCCTGACGCTGGACATGGGTAAAACGGGAGTACGATAGATGACACCCTCTGTTCCTCAATACAACCCGCTGTTGTGATTTTTTGGTTACCTGACCACCTATCTGTACATTTTTGTGGAAATGATGTTACAGTAATTATTGTCCGGTCAAGCGGACCCCTTTTGAGTTTTGTCATCTACATGTACTTACTCTCGTCGCAGAATGACTGCATGAGCTGACAATTGCACTCCTTTACCCTCTTAGACTGTCTCCAGTGGGACGCTATTATGTGGAATTATAGATGACAACTTCTCTATCGATTCTCCATCCTAAATCCTTATGTTTGGTCCTTTTTCAGCGTTTCTCCAACCATTTTCTCTATTCAGCTCTTCTTATTTTCTCTATTCAGTTCTTCTTTTACCATTTAATTGAGCTCTTTGAATTTTTTGTACATTAGTTTTTGGAGCTCTTCTTTTACCATTTAATTGAGCTATTTGCGTCAATGCGTGTGGGGTTGAGCAATGCATCCACCCATCGATTCCAGGTTTCGTCTTTTTCTGCGCCTGCCTCTGCGGCAGCACAGGCACACTGCCCTAGTGCCCTGGCAGCACCAGCTAGAGCAGTGCAGCACCGCTCGAAAAGTCGATTTCACGCAGCGCACAGGCACACTGCACTGCACTTCGTACTTCCTCAGTCCCAGTTTTCCTATCGTTTGACTTTTTTGACACTATATTTGACCGACTTGTCTTGTTCAAAAGAATTTATAATTACTAACTATTTTCATTATGATTTGGTTTATCATATAATTTATTTTAACTATATATTATTTTTTTTCTATATTTTTATAAATATTTTGAATAAAACGAGCCGATCAAATTTGGTGTCAAGAAGATCAAAGACAAGAAGATCAAAGACATGTAAGTTGAGACAGATAGTACGGTACTAGCGTCAGGTGACTTTTAGACTTTTAAATGGTAATTATAAGTATGAAACTTCTCTAAGATAATATTGTAGCTTTATTTTATCCATTTCTATTTTTTTTATTCTCTATCTCTTAAAGAAGACTTTTTTTTTACTCTTGCCAACTCCCATGACACAAGAAGCAAGGAAGTTCTAAATAAGCTCTCGATGCTGCCACCGTCCCATACTCCCGTATCTCTCCCAGTCTCCCTTGCATCGCCGCTGGTCATCCTTCCGTCGTACGCCACCATGCACTGGTCGTATACCATTATCTTATTCATGAACTGGATTCTTCTTCTTCATGTAAATGAACAAGTTTATTCGCTTTATGAATAAACATATTTTGCTATCAGATTAGAATTATATGAGATATATGTTTATGTCTCGTTCTCTTTAAGTCATGAAGTACTTTTTAAAATTTAATGAAATTTTTTAGTTTTGTTAAAAATTAAATAAATATTTTCATATTTTAAATCAAAACACATCCGTTGTATTGGTAGAAAATAAGAAATAAATATAAACAAAATCCATTTCAATTTTTAGAGAATAATAATCTGGTAGAGTGGTAGTAGGAAGAAAATATAATCACAAAACTCTCGTGGTGTGGAGTCCATCGAAGGCGCGTCCTTTCATCGACCACGTGGGGGTGGACCTTCCATCGACGGCGCGGGTGCGTGGAATCCGAGGATGGGGCGCGGAATCCGAGGATGCACGGCGCGTGGTGGCCTTCCATAGACGGAACCCGGGAAGGAGGCCCGCAACTAGAGCAACCGTCGTTTCGTATCCATCGCGTCTCTACCATTCCCTCTCTGGCGCGGTGGCGCTGACGCTAGGGGTTGTCGCGCCCAGCACTTTGATGCAGCAACGTGCGCGGACGACGCGGGCGCGTGGAATCCGAGGATGGGCGTGGAATCTGAGGATGGGATGCGGAATCCGAGGATGGGACATGGTGGTCTTCCATAAACGGAGCGGATGCGAGATCTCGGGGGCACAGGGCGAGGAGGAGGAGGTGGCGGAATCCGAGGATGGTTAGGCACGGCGCGTGGTGGCCTTCCATAGATGGAGCGGATGCGAGATCTCGGGGCAAGGGGCGGATGCGAACGCACGGTGAAGGCTGGGGGCGCTAGGACGGGGGCACAGTGTAGCCCTGGTGGACGCCTACACTGAACTTTTAAGTAGTAGCATAGATTATAAGTATGAAACTTCTCTAAGATAATATTGTTGCTTTATTTTATCTATTTCTATTTTTTATTTTCTATCTCTTAAAGAAGACAATTTTTACTCTTGCCAACTCCCATGACACAAAAAGCAAGGAAGTTCTAAATAAGCTCTCGATGCTGCCACCGTCCCATATCTCCCTTGCATCGCCGCTGGTCATCCTTCCGTCGTACGCCACCATGCACTGGGCGTATACCGCTATCTTATTGATGAACTTGATTTTTCTTCTTCTTCATGTAAATGAACAAGTTTATTCGCTTTATATGAGATATATGTTTATGTATTGGTCTCTTTAAGTCATGAAGTACCTTTTTAAAAATTAATGGTTTTTTTACTTTTGTTAAAAACTAAATAAATATTTTCATATTTATATCAAAACCCGTCCTTTTAATTGGTAGAAAATAAGAAATAAAATATAAACAAAATCCATTTCAATTTTTAGAGAATAATAATCTGGTAGAGTGGTAGGAAGAAACTATAATTGCAAAACTCTCGGGCACAGTTCCGATCGGGTCCCATCCCAGCGTCCCCCTGGCTGCTGCCACCGGTATAAAAATGCTCGAGCACAGTTCCACTCGGTCCCCCAAAGCCAAAGGGCAAAGGCCCAAAAACCCAGCCGGCCAGAGCCAGTCCCCCACCCCCCAGCAGCCATGGAGTTCGGCTTCCGCGCAGGAAACAGCACGCAGCGCCGCCCTTCCCCCGATCGACGCGTCACAGCACAGCAAGGTAAGCGCCCCCTTCCCATCGAGACCCCAGACTTGCAGCATCTATCTCAAAGTCCCCGGTCCCGCGCAGCCGGACCCTTCCACGGCGACCACCCGCCGCCCTCGCCGTTGCAGTGGGAGGATGCGGCCCGGCGCGAGCGGATCAAACGCGAGGTGGAGCGGCGGCTCATCGAGGAGGAGGTCCGCCTGGAGCTCGCCCTTGAGCGCGCCCGCCTCCACGGTGGTTTTGGCCCCGCCCCGTTCCTCGGGACCGACGGCTCCGTCGTGCCGCCTCCACCTCCAGGCCGGTTCTCCAGGGCCGACGGCCCATCGATGACGCCGGCAATGTCGTGGGACGACAGCCCTCGGCGGCTCGCGAGATTTGAGCAACCGATGCTCCTCAGCGAGACGGGAACGTGGTCCCTGCTGCCGAAGCCGAGGCATACGCTCCGGCTGCGCGAGATCGCGCCCAGCGAGAGCTCCGAGGTCAGGGAGCACCATTGCCGTTCAATGCCCATGCATGCTGCTTGCTTGTTCGTATTCTTCTTCGACATTTTGGTTGTTCATATTCTTTTCCGCATTTGGCATTAAAGGCGCCTAGCGCTACTTCATTACCACTTTTCAAATTTCTTTCCTTTTTTTTGTTTGATCTCTTATTGCACTTCCGTTTTACTCTCGATCGCTTTAGAAGCGCAAGCGCTTGCTTTTTTCTTGTCATTTAAAGGCCAATGGTAGTGGTAGTAGTCACTTTCTGTAATAACTGATTACAATCTAGAAGGAAACGTTGCCCATAGATCAAATGGGAGCTTGAACGCTGAAGCCAAATAACAGATCTGATCTGGTGAACTTGTATGGAGGACCAGAGAAGACCGAGTAAACTATTCCATGTGGTGATGTGGATTTCAGTTTCTAGTTATGCAGTAACTTCCTTGTCGCCTTGATCTTTTTCTTCCTGCCCGACTTGACTAAGGGGGTGTTTGGTTACCCCAAACTAAACTTTAGCCCCTATCACATCGAATGTTTGAACCTCCGTTCCGGATATTAAATGTAGTCGGATTATAAAACTAATTTGTCAGCCGAAGATTAAAAGACGAGACGAATCTAGTCCAGTTGGTTGGGTCTATATTTCATACTCCTATTTGAAAGTCAAACGCTTGATGTGACCCGGGCTAAACTTTAGCAGGGGCAACCAAACACCCCCTAACTCTTCCTTCTGTTTCCAGGTTCTTTCATCAGCAACAAAGGCTTCTGGCGTGAAGAGGAAAGCAGCAGCTGCGATTTCCGCAACCACTGAACAACCAACGGGAGTACAAGACCCGAGTTCCGGGGAATGGAGCTGCGCAATCTGCCAGGTGAGCGCGACCAGCGAGACCAACCTGAACCAGCACCTCGAAGGGAAAAAGCACAGGGCAAAGCTGGCCCGATGCGGAGCGACCAAGGCGACGACGGATCCTCCTCCTAACAGAAGTGGCGGCGGAAGCAGCGATGGTGCAGTATCAGCAGGCCCGAGCGACGTGCCGAGGAGGATCCAGATCCTGGTCGACGGGGAGACGCACCAGGTCGTCCAGAGGAGCAGCTGCGTGTGGTGCGAGCGCTGCAGGGTCGGCTGCACCAACGCCGCCGCCATGGCTGACCATCTGCGGGGCAAGAGGCACAGTCTGTCGAACAAGGTCTGGACGGCGATAAAGGCCGTGAGGAGGAGCAGCAGCAATGGAGGTAAGGATGGCCGCTAACGTTGAGCAGGGCCTGTGTTGAGCTTTGGAAAGAAAGGGCACAGACACTAGTTGATTGACAACTAATGAAACTGTGGGTTTTAATAGATCCTCTTAATTTAGCAGCGGAAAGACGGTATATTCTTTGCTTGTTATCACTTATCAGACAATTACTTATTCTCTAATCCCAAACCTCGCGTGTGGGGGCTAATCGTTGGGAGGGAGTGTGTTTTTGGATGGGCTTTTTCCTTGTGATGTTTATGTTGGCAGGTGTGTTCCTCCTGCTCATGTAGCTTTCAGGTCTGATGCTTTTATGGTTTTGGATGGTTGCGGGAGTGGTAGCTTGTGGCATGCATCTCTTGCGTGCTCGCTACCTCAAGATCTTTTCAGACCTGAAAACAAAACAAAAACAAGACCCAGATGAGCCCACGCGGTCTGTTCTGTTGGTCTTCTCGAGTCTAGCTAGTTTGCGCGACAGAGAGACAATGTCAAACTTAATGCCCCTCCTAATAAATTGTCTAATTTTGTTAAGGGCAAACTCCCATGCCTCGGGATAACGAGGGTTACATTTTGTACCCTGCCGGTTATCCTAAGAGCAAAATTAGGAGAATTCATTCTAGAAAATCTTACTTGGCCCTAACCATGCTTTTATGTATAAGGGCAAGACATCTAGCTCTAGACAACCAACCCGTGCTAAGTTGCCTAAAAGGAAAACTCCTACTGCATCAAATGACCATACCATTTCATTCAAAACTTTTGATGCATCATATGTGATTACTAACAAATCCGGCAAGATAGTTGCCAAGTTTGTTGGGGGCAAACACAAGGGCTTCAAGACTTGTGTTTGGGTACCCAAAGTTCTTGTGTCTAATGCCAAAGGACCCAAAACCGTTTGGGTATCTAAAGTCAAGAACTAAAATTGTTTTGTAGGTTTATGCATCCGGGGGCACAAGTTGGATCATCGATAGCGGGTGCACAAACCACATGACAGGGGAGAAGAAAATGTTCTCCTCCTACGAGAAAAACCAAGATCCCCAACGAGCTATCACTTTCGGGGATAGGAACCAAGGTTTGGTCAAAGGCTTGGGTAAAATTGCTATATCTCCTGACCACTCCATTTCTAATGTTTTTCTTGTAGATTCTTTAGATTACAATTTGCTTTCCGTATCCCAATTATGTCAAATGGGCTACAACTGTCTCTTTACTGATGTAGGTGTCACTGTCTTTAGAAGAAGTGATGATTCAATAACATTTAAGGGAGTGTTAGAGGATCAGCTATACTTGGTAGATTTTGATAGAGCTGAACTCGACACTTGTTTAATTGCTAAGACTAACATGGGTTGGCTCTGGCACCGCCGACTAGCCCATGTTGAGATGAAGAATCTTCATAAGCTTCTAAAGGGAGAGCACATTTTAGGATTAACAAATATTCATTTTAAGAAAGACAGGATTTGTAGTGCATGTCAAGCTGGGAAGCAAGTTGGTGTTCATCATCCACACAAGAACATCATGACGACTGACAGGCCACTGGAGCTCCTACACATATATTTATTCGGCCCGATCGCTTACATAAGTATCGGCGGGAGTAAGTACTGTCTAGTTATTGTGGATGATTATTCTCGCTTCACTTGAGTGTTCTTTTTGCAGGAAAAATCACAAACCCAAGAGACTTTAAAAGGATTCTTGAGACGGGCTCAAAATGAGTTTGGCTTGAGGATCAAGAAAATTAGAAGCGACAACGGGACGGAGTTCAAAAACTCTCAAATTGAAGGCTTTCTTGAGGAGGATGGCATCAAGCATGAGTTCTCTTCTCCCTACACGCCACAATAAAATGGTGTAGTGGAGAGAAAGAATCGAACTCTATTGGACATGGCAAGAACCATGCTTGATGAGTACAAGATGCCGGATCGGTTTTGGGCCGAAGCGGTTAACACCGCTTGCTACGCCATCAATCAGTTATATCTACACCGAATCCTTAAGAAGACATCATACGAACTCCTAACCGGTAAAAAGCCCAACATTTCATACTTTAGAGTCTTTGGTAGCAAATGCTTTATTCTTATTAAGAGAGGTAGAAAATCCAAATTTGCTCCTAAGACAGTAGAAGGCTTTTTACTAGGATATGATTCAAACACAAGGGCATATAGAGTCTTTAACAAGTCCTCTGGACTAGTTGAAGTTTCTTGTGACGTTGTGTTTGATGAGAGTTGAGACTAACGGCTCTCAAGTAGAGCAAGTTGATCTTGATGAGATAGGTGAAGAAGAGGCTCCATGCATCGCGCTAAGGAACATGTCCATTGGGGATGTGTGTCCTAAGGAATCCGAAGAGCCTCCAAATGCACAAGATCAACCATCCTCCTCCACGCAAGCATCCCCACCAACTCAAAATGAGGATGAGGCTCAAGTTGATGAAGGAGAAAATCAAAATGATGAGCCACCTCAAGATGACGGCAATGATCAAGGGGGAGATGCAAATAATCAAGACAAGGAGGATGAACAACCAAGGCCGCCACACCCAAGAGTCCACCAAGCAATTCAACGAGATCACCCCATCGACACCATCCTCGGCGACATTCATAAGGGGGTAACCACTAGATCTCGTGTTGCACATTTTTGTGAGCATTACTCGTTTGTTTCATCTATTGAGCCACATAGGGTAGAGGAAGCACTTCAAGATTCGGTTTGGGTGATGGCGATGCAAGAGGAGCTTAACAATTTCACTAGGAACGAGGTATGACACTTAGTTCCACGTCCTAATCAAAATATTGTAGGAACCAAATGGGTCTTCCGCAACAAGCAAGATGAGCATGGTGTGGTGACAAGGAACAAAGCTCGACTTGTGGCCAAGGGATACTCCCAAGTCGAAGGTTTAGATTTTGGTGAAACCTATGCACCCGTAGCTAGGCTTGAGTCAATTCGCATATTATTAGCATATGCTACTTACCATGGCTTCAAGCTTTACCAAATAGACGTGAAGAGTGCATTCATCAACGGACCAATCAAGGAAGAGGTCTATGTTGAGCAACCTCTCGGCTTTGAAGACAGTAAGTACCCTAACCATGTCTATAAGCTCTCTAAGGCGCTTTATAGGCTCAAGCAAGCCCCAAGAGCATGGTATGAATGCCTAAGAGATTTCCTTATTGCTGAAAGGGAAATGTGCCCGTGGGCCATTTCTAAGTATTTTGGTGACTAAGTGCCAACACATGTGCTTAATTGTGAATTTATGTCAATGGATGAACAAGGTGCAAATCATGACGTAAAGGTATGTTTCTAAGCCTTAGTACATTGGTTTTGTATACTAATATACTTGTCAAAGTGTTAGAAACAGAAAAGAAGAAAGGTGCAAAATGACTTGGCTGTGTACACACCGGACTGTCCGGTGTGCACCGGACAGTGTCCGGTGCGCCAGGCTGACTCGGCGCGAACAGGCCGCTCTCGGGAATTCGCCGACGGCGTACGGCTAAAATTCACCGGACTGTCTGGTGTGCACCGGACTGTCCGGTGAGCCAACGGTCGGCCGGGCCAACGGTCGGCCGCGCAATCTGCGCGGGACACGTGGCCGAGCCAACGGTCGGAAGACTGCACCGGACTGTCCGGTGTGCACCGGACATGTCTGGTGCGCCAACGGCTCCAGATCTGCCAACAGTCTGCAACGGTCGGCAACGCCAGTTAAGGAAAGAAATCGGGCACCGGACAGTGTCCGGTGTGCACCGGACTGTCCGGTGCCCCCGACGACAGAAGACAAGGATGGCCTTCCGGATTTGCTCTCAACGGCTCCTAGCTGCCTTGGGGCTATAAAAGGGGCCCCTAGGCGCATGGAGGAGACATACAAGCAACCTTTAAGCATTCTTGATCATCCACACTCAGTCTTTGCGCATTCGTTTGTCATTCTAAGTGATTCGAGCTCTGTTCTAGTGAGAACCCTGAGATAGTCTTGTGAGCTCGATTCTTGGCCGTGTGTGTGCGCGTTTCACCGTGGATTTGTGTGTGTTGCTTCCCTCCCTTACTCTGTGCTTCTTTGTGATCATATACTTGTAAGGGCAAGAGACTCCAATTTGTGGAGATTCCTTGCAAACGTGATAGTGAAAGGCAAAACAAAACACCGTTGTATTCAAGTGGGTCTTTGGACCGCTTGAGAGGGGTTGATTGCAACCCTCGTCCGTTGGGACGCCACAACGTGGAGTAGGCAAGCGTTGGTCTTGGCCGAACCACGGGATAAACCACTGTGTCACCTCTGTGCTTGATCTCTTGTGATATTGTGTTTTGTTGAGACTTCTCTTTAGCCACTTGGCAATCATTGTGCTAACACTTAACAAGTTTTTGTGGCTTAAGTTTTAAGTCTATTCAGGATCACCTATTCACCCCCCCTCTAGGTGCTCTCAATTGGTATCGGAGCCGTTCTCTTCACAAAAGGGACTAACCGCCCGAAGAGATGGATCCTAAGGGGAAGGGAGTTGTGATCAACGACAAAGAGAAGGAATCCTTCGTCAACGAGCCGAAGGACGACAAGCCTACCGACTCCGGCTCGGGCCATAGACGGAAGGAAGGGAAGAAGAAGAAGACGAGGCGCATCAAGGAGATCATCTACTACGACGATAGTGATGAATCTACTTCTTCCCAAAAGGACGACGACAACGACTACAAAAAGACGGTCAATTCGAACTTTTCATTTGATTATTCTCGTATTCAACATAGTTCGAATTCGCATTTGCTTTCCATTCCTCTTGGCAAACCTCCACACTTCGATGGGGAGGACTACGGATTTTGGAGTCACAAAATGCGTAGTCACTTATTCTCTCTCCATCCAAGCATATGGGAGATTGTAGAGAATGGAATGAAATTTGATAGCTCGGATATCCCTTTGCTTATAAATGAACAGATCCATAGAAATGCACAAGCTACTACTGTTCTCTTAGCATCCTTGTGCAGGGAAGAGTACAACAAGGTGAGCGGCTTGGACAATGCCAAGCAAATATGGGACACCCTCAAGATCTCTCACGAGGGGAACGACATCACCATGCTCACCAAGATGGAGTTGGTGGAGGGCGAGTTTGGACGATTCGCCATGATAAGGGGAGAGGAGCCAACTCAAATGTACAACCGGCTCAAGACCCTTATCAACAAAATAAGGAGCTACGGAAGCACGCGATGGACGGACCACGACGTCGTCCGCCTAATGCTAAGGTCCTTTACCATTCTTGATCCTCATCTTGTGAACAATATTCGTGAGAATCCCAGGTACACGATGATGACGCCCGAGGAAGTACTTGGAAAATTTGTAAGCGGGCGGATGATGATCAAGGAGGCAAGATACGTCGACGAAGCGTTGAACGGTCCAATCCACGAGCATCAACCCATTGCTCTCAAGGCAACAAGGAGCAAGGAGTCGCTACCTAGCAAGGTGGCGCAAGTTGAGGCTGCCGGGCTCAATGATGAAGAGATGGCTCTCATCATCAAGAGATTCAAGACGGCGCTAAATGGTCGCAAGGGGCAGACAAGCAAGACCAAGACAAAGGGGAAGCGCTCATGCTTCAAATGTGGTAAGGTTGGTCATTTTATTGCTAACTGTCCCGAAAATGATAGTGACCAGGAGCAAGGGAAAAACGGGAAGAGAGAAAACAAGAAAGTTTACAAGAAGGCCAAAGGTGAAGCACACCTTGGAAAGGAGTGGGACTCGGATTGCTCTTCGTCCGACTCCGACGACGAAGGACTCGCCGCCACTGCCTTCAACAAATCGGCTCTCTTCCCCCACGAGCATCACACTTGCCTCATGGCAAGGGAAAAGAAGGTAATCACTAGTAATGCTAATACTTATGATTCTTCTAGTGATGATGAGTCTAGTGAGGATGAAATAGATTATTCTAGTTTATTCAAGGGATTGGATAGAACTAAGATAGCTAAGATTAATGAATTAATTGATGCCTTGAATGAAAAGGATAGAATCTTAGAAAAACAAGAAGATCTTTTATATGAAGAGCATGATAAATTTGTTAGTGCACAAAATTCACTTGCTCTAGAAATTAAAAGAAATGGAATTCTTTCTTGTGAACTTTCTACTTGTAATGAAACCATTTCTTCTTTAAAAGGTGAAATTAATGTTTTAACCGCTAAACTAGAAGTAGCAAGTAACTCTTGTGTTGAAAATGTTACAATTTGCACTAGGTGTAAGGATTTTGATGTTAATGCTTGTAGTGAACACCTAGTTTCAATTTCAAAACTTAATGATGAATTGGCTAGTCTTAATGCTCAACTTAAGACTAGCAAGAGTGAAGTTGATAAAATAAAATTTGCAAGGGATGCCTACACGGTTGGTAGACACCCCTCAATTAAGGATGGTCTTGGCTTCAAGAGAGAGGCCAAGAACTTAACAAGCCATAAGGCTCCCATCTTCGTCAAGGAGAAAGGGAAGGCCCCTATGGCTAGTAGTGCTAAAAAGAACCATGCTTTCTTATACCATGATAGGAGACATGCTAGAAATGCTTATAATGATTTTGATTCACATGTTTATGATTCTCATGCCATGTTTGCTTCTAGTTCTTCCTATAAGCATGATAGAGATATGTGTAGGAGAAATGTTGTGCAGATGCCTAGGAGAAATTTTGCTTATGTTCCTAGAAAAGTTGTGAACAAACCTACTACCATTTATTATGCTTGCAATGCTCCCTTTGCTATTTGTAGAAAGGGTAAGAAGGTAATTGCTAGGAAGTTAGGGGCAAGATGCAAGGGAGATAAAACTTGCATTTGGGTCCCTAAGGATATTTGTGCTAACCTTGCAGGACCCAACATGAGTTGGGTACCTAAGACCCAAGCCTAAATTTGCCTTGCAGGTTTATGCATCCGGGGGTTCAAGCTGGATTATCGACAGCGGATGCACAAACCATATGACGGGGGAGAAGAAGATGTTCACCTCCTACGTCAAAAATAAGGATTCCCAAGATTCAATTATATTCGGTGATGGGAATCAAGGCAAGGTAAAAGGGTTAGGTAAAATTGCAATTTCTAATGAGCACTCAATCTCAAATGTGTTTTTAGTTGAGTCTCTTGGTTACAATTTGCTATCTGTTAGTCAACTGTGCAATATGGGATATAATTGTTTATTTACAAATGTAGATGTGTCTGTCTTTAGAAGATGTGATGGTTCACTAGCTTTTAAGGGTGTACTAGACGGCAAGCTTTACCTAGTTGATTTTGCAAAAGAAGAGGCCGGTCTAGATGCATGCTTAATGGCTAAGACTTGCATGGGCTGGCTGTGGCATCGCCGCTTAGCACATGTGGGGATGAAGAACCTCCACAAGCTTCTAAAGGGAGAACACGTGATAGGTCTAACAAATGTTTATTTCGAAAAAGATAGACCTTGTGCAGCTTGTCAGGCAGGTAAACAAGTGGGAGGAGCACATCACAGCAAGAATGTGATGACCACGTCAAGACCTCTGGAGCTGCTGCATATGGACCTTTTCGGACCCGTCGCCTATCTAAGCATAGGAGGAAGTAAGTATGGTCTAGTTATTGTTGATGACTTTTCCCGCTTCACTTGGGTGTTCTTTTTGCAGGATAAGTCTGAAACCCAAGGGACCCTCAAGCGCTTCCTCAGGAGAGCTCAAAATGAGTTTGAGCTCAAGGTGAAGAAGATTAGGAGCGACAACGGGTCCGAGTTCAAGAACCTTCAAGTGGAGGAGTTTCTTGAGGAGGAAGGGATCAAGCACGAGTTCTCCGCTCCCTACACACCACAGCAAAATGGTGTGGTAGAGAGGAAGAACAGGACGCTAATCGATATGGCGAGGACGATGCTTGGAGAGTTCAAGACCCCCGAGTGCTTTTGGTCGGAAGCTGTGAACACGGCTTGCCACGCCATCAACAGGGTCTATCTTCATCGACTCCTCAAGAAGACTTCGTATGAGCTACTAACCGGTAACAAACCCAATGTATCGTACTTTCGTGTATTTGGGAGCAAGTGCTACATTCTAGTGAAGAAGGGTAGAAATTCTAAGTTTGCTCCCAAAGCTGTAGAAGGGTTTTTTTAGGTTATGATTCAAATACAAAGGCGTATAGAGTCTTCAACAAATCATCGGGTTTGGTTGAAGTCTCTAGCGACGTTGTATTTGATGAGACTAATGGCTCTCCAAGAGAGCAAGTTGTTGATTGTGATGATGTAGATGAAGAAGATGGTCCAACGGCCGCTATACGAACCATGGCGATTGGAGACATTCGGCCACAGGAACAAGATGAACGAGGTCAACCTTCTTCCTCAACAACGGTGCATCCCCCAACTCAAGACGATGAACAGGTTCATCAAAAGGAGGCGTGTGATCAAGGGGGAGCACAAGATGATCATGTGATGGAGGAAGAAGCGCAACCGGCACCTCCAACCCAAGTTCGAGCGATGATTCAAAGGGATCATCCCGTCGACCAAATTCTGGGTGACATTAGCAAGGGAGTAACTACTCGGTCTCGACTAGTTAATTTTTGTGAACATTACTCTTTTGTCTCCTCTATTGAGCCTTTCAGGGTAGAGGAGGCCTTGCTAGATCCGGATTGGGTGTTGGCCATGCAGGTGGAACTTAACAACTTCAAGCGCAATGAAGTTTGGACGCTGGTGCCTCGTCCCAAGCAAAATGTTGTGGGAACCAAGTGGGTTTTCCGCAACAAACAGGACGAGCACGGGGTGGTGACGAGGAACAAGGCTCGACTTGTGGCAAAAGGTTATGCCCAAGTCGCAGGTTTGGACTTTGAGGAGACTTTTGCTCCTGTGGCTAGGCTAGAATCAATTCGTATCTTGCTAGCATATGCCGCTCACCATTCTTTCAGGTTGTACCAAATGGATGTGAAGAGCGCTTTCCTCAACGGACCAATAAAGGAGGAGGTGTACGTAGAGCAACCCCCTGGCTTCGAGGATGAGCGGTACCCCGACCACGTGTGTAAGCTCTCTAAGGCGCTCTATGGACTTAAACAAGCCCCAAGAGCATGGTATGAATGCCTTAGAGATTTCTTAATTGCTAATGCTTTCAAGGTTGGGAAAGCCGATCCAACTCTTTTCACTAAGACTTGTGATGGTGATTTGTTTGTGTGCCAAATTTATGTCGATGACATAATATTTGGTTCTACTAACCAAAAGTCTTGTGAAGAGTTTAGCAGGGTGATGACGCAGAAATTCGAGATGTCGATGATGGGCGAGTTGAACTACTTCCTTGGGTTCCAAGTGAAGCAACTCAAGGACGGCACCTTCATCTCCCAAACGAAGTACACGCAAGATCTGCTAAAGAGGTTTGGGATGAAGGACGCCAAGCCCGCAAAGACGCCGATGGGAACCGACGGACACACCAACCTCAACAAAGGAGGTAAGTCCGTTGATCAAAAAGCATACCGGACCATGATAGGTTCTTTGCTTTACTTATGTGCTAGTAGACCGGATATTATGCTTAGCGTATGCATGTGTGCTAGATTTCAATCCGATCCTAAGGAGTGTCACTTGGTGGCGGTGAAGCGAATTCTTAGATATTTAGTCGCTACGCCTTGCTTTGGGATCTGGTATCCAAAGGGGTCTAACTTTGACTTGATTGGGTACTCAGATTCCGACTATGCTGGATGTAAGGTCGATAGGAAGAGTACATCGGGGACGTGCCAATTCTTAGGAAGGTCCCTGGTGTCATGGAACTCTAAGAAACAAACCTCCGTTGCCCTATCCACCGCTGAGGCCGAGTATGTTGCCGCAGGACAGTGTTGCGCGCAACTACTTTGGATGAGGCAAACCCTCCGGGACTTTGGCTACAATCTGAGCAAAGTCCCACTCCTATGTGACAATGAGAGTGCTATCCGAATAGCGGAAAATCCTGTTGAGCACAGCCGCACAAAGCACATAGACATCCGGCATCACTTTTTGAGAGACCACCAGCAAAAGGGAGATATCGAAGTGTTTTATGTTAGCACCGAGAACCAGCTAGCCGATATCTTTACCAAGCCTTTAGATGAGAAGACCTTTTGCAGGTTGCGTAGTGAGCTCAATATCTTAGATTCGCGGAACTTGGATTGAAATGTAGCATACATGTGTTTATGCCCTTGATCATGTTCATTCTGCATTTTGTTGCTTATTATGGTGCTCAAGTTGTACGAACACTCCCTGGACCTCACAAGTCCGTTGCAAAGTGATGCACATGTTTAGGGGGAGATGTGTTACAACTTGACCCTTTGAGACTAACCATATGCTTGAGTTTGCTTGATTTAGTCTCGAAGGAAAATTGAAAGGGAAAGGGTGGACTTGGACCATGAAAGACTTCCACTGCACTCCGATGAGAGGGTAACTTATTCCAAGTCCATCTCATGAACTCTTATTGCCATTTGCTCTTAATTGAAGATTTTGGTGAGGCAATGGGGTTAAAGGGCCAAGATTGATCCCGTTTTGGTGCTTGATGCCAAAGGGGGAGAAAATAAAGGTCAAAGCGATAAATGGATCAGCTACCACTTGAGAAATTTGAAAATAGTAGAGTAGAGTTTTTGGTTTGTCAAAACTCTTTTATTGTCTCTTTTGGCTTCTTGTGGGGAGAAATAGTAATTATGGAAAAAGGGGAGTTTTTGAAATCTTTGATCAATCTCTTTTGGAATGACTCTCTTTATGCTTCAACATGTGTGTTTGACTTAGAGATAGAGATTTGAGTTTGATTTCAAAAACAAACCAAGTGGTGGCAAAAGATGATCCATATATGCCAAAATTGAATCAAAATAAATTTAAGTTTTATTTGAAGTGAGTTTGCACTTGTTCTAGTTGCTTTATGTTGTGTTGGCATAAATCACCAAAAAAGGGGAGATTGAAAGGGAAATGTGCCCGTGGGCCATTTCTAAGTATTTTGGTGACTAAGTGCCAACACATGTGCTTAATTGTGAATTTATGTCAATGGATGAACAAGGTGCAAATCATGACGTAAAGGTATGTTTCTAAGCCTTAGTACATTGGTTTTGTATACTAATATACTTGTCAAAGTGTTAGAAACAGAAAAGAAGAAAGGTGCAAAATGACTTGGCTGTGTACAGCCAAGGCTCTGCTCGGTCTGGCACACCGGACTGTCCGGTGTGCACCGGACTGTCCGGTGTGCACCGGACAGTGTCCGGTGCGCCAGGCTGACTCGGCGCGAACAGACCGCTCTCGGGAATTCGCCGACGGCGTACGGCTAAAATTCACCGGACTGTCCGGTGTGCACCGGACTGTCCGGTGAGCCAACGGTCGGCCGGGCCAACGGTCGGCCGCGCAATCTGCGCGGGACACGTGGCCGAGCCAACGGTCGGAAGACTGCACCGGACTGTCCGGTGTGCACCGGACATGTCCGGTGCGCCAACGGCTCCAGATCTGCCAACGGTCTGCAACGGTCGGCAACGCCAGTTAAGGAAAGAAATCGGGCACCGGACAGTGTCCGGTGTGCACCGGACTGTCCGGTGCCCCCGACGACAGAAGGCAAGGATGGCCTTCCGGATTTGCTCTCAACGGCTCCTAGCTGCCTTGGGGCTATAATAGGGGCCCCTAGGCGCATGGAGGAGACATACAAGCAACCTTTAAGCATTCTTGATCATCCACACTCAGTCTTTGCGCATTCGTTTGTCATTCTAAGTGATTCGAGCTCTGTTCTAGTGAGAACCCTGAGATAGTCTTGTGAGCTCGATTCTTGGCCGTGTGTGTGCGCGTTTCACCGTGGATTTGTGTGTGTTGCTTCCCTCCCTTACTCTGTGCTTCTTTGTGATCATATACTTGTAAGGGCAAGAGACTCCAATTTGTGGAGATTCCTTGCAAACGGGATTGTGAAAGGCAAAACAAAACACCGTTGTATTCAAGTGGGTCTTTGGACCGCTTGAGAGGGGTTGATTGCAACCCTCGTCCGTTGGGACGCCACAACGTGGAGTAGGCAAGCGTTGGTCTTGGCCGAACCACGGGATAAACCACTGTGTCACCTCTGTGCTTGATCTCTTGTGATATTGTGTTTTGTTGAGACTTCTCTTTAGCCACTTGGCAATCATTGTGCTAACACTTAACAAGTTTTTGTGGCTTAAGTTTTAAGTCTATTCAGGATCACCTATTCACCCCCCTTCTAGGTGCTCTCAATTGCTAATGGCTTTAAAGTCGGCAAGGCCGATCCTACTTTATTCACTAAAACTCTTGACAATGATTTGTTCGTATGCCAAATATATGTTGATGATATTATATTTGGGTCTACTAACGAATCGACTTGTGAGGAATTTAGTAGGATCATGACACAAAAATTCGAGATGTCGATAATGGGGGAGTTGAAGTATTTTCTAGGATTCCAAGTCAAGCAACTCCAAGAAGGCACCTTCATTAGCCAAACGAAGTATACTCAAGACATTCTAAACAAGTTTGGAATGAAGGATGCCAAGCCCATCAAGACTCCCATGAGAACCAATGGGCATATCGACCTCGACACGTGAGGTAAATCCGTCGATCAAAAGGTATACCGGTCGATGATAGGTTCATTACTCTATTTATGTGCATCTCGATAGGATATTATGCTTTCTGTATGCATGTGTGCAAGATTCCAAGCCGACCCTAAGGAATCTCACCTTACGGCCGTAAAACGAATCTTGAGATATTTGGCTTATACTCCTAAGTTTGGGCTTTGGTACCCTCGGGGATCCACATTCGATTTAATTGGTTATTCGGATGCCGATTGGGCAGGGTGTAAAATTAATAGAAAGAGCACATCGGGGACTTGCTAGTTCTTGGGAAGATCCTTGGTGTCTTGGGCTTCAAAGAAGCAAAACTTGGTCGTTCTTTCAACCGCCGAAGCCGAGTACATTGCTGCAGGCCATTGTTGCGCGCAATTGCTTTGGATGAGGCAAACCCTGCGGGACTATGGTTACAAATTAACCAAAGTTCCTCTTCTATGTGATAATGAGAGTGCAATCCGCATGGCGGATAATCCCGTTGAGCATAGCCGCACTAAACACATAGCCATTCGGTATCACTTTCTTAGGGATCACTAACAAAAGGGGGATATCGAGATTGCATATATTAACACTAAAGATCAATTAGCCGATATCTTTACCAAGCCACTAGATGAACAAATTTTTACCAAACTTAGGCATGAGTTAAATATTCTTGATTCGAGGAATTTCTTTTGATGTCTTGCACACATAGCTCATGAATATACCTTTGATCATGTCTCTTTTATATATGCTATGACTAATGTGTTTTCAAGTGAATTTCAAACCAAGTTATAGGTATATTGAAAGGGAATTGGAGTCTTCGGCGAAAACAAATGCTTCCACTCCACTCCATAACTCATCCTTCGCTGTCGCTCCGAGCATCTCTCCGTCTTTGGTATAATCTTCACTCATATGTTTTATTTGCCAAAGGGGAGAAAATAGTTAGAAAAGGGGCTTATATTTCACTCTAAGTATCCGTTTTTGGCGATTCATGCCAAAGGGGGAGAAAGTATTAGCCCAAAGCAAAAGGACCGCACCACCACCCTAATTTTAAAAACTAATGATTTTTTTTCGATTGGTGAATTTTTAAATTGGTATCTTATTGTGTTCAAAAAGGGGAGAAAATAGCACTTTAAAAAATTAGTATCTTAAAACCCTCTTGAACACTAAGAGGAGAATTTATTGAGGGAGAGTTTTGTTTAAGTCAAAGGAAAAAGCATTTGAAATAGGGGGAGAAAATTTCAAATCTTGAAAATGCTTCTCAAAATCTTATTCATTTACCTTTGACTATTTGCAAAAGGACTTTGAAAAGGATTTACAAAAAGAATTTGCAAAAACAAAACATGTGGTGCAAGCGTGGTCCAAAATGTTAAAATTATAAAGAAATAATTCATGCGCATCTTATAAGTATTTATATTGGCTCAATTCTAAGTAACCTTTGCACTTACATTATGCAAACTAGTTCAATTACGTACTTCTATAATTGCTTTGGTTTGTGTTGGCATCAATCACCAAAAAGGGGGAGATTGAAAGGGAATTAGGCTTACACCTATTTCCTAACAAATTTTGGTGGTTGAATTGCCCAACACAAATAATTGGACTAACTAGTTTGCTATAGTGTATAAGTTCTACAGGTGCCAAAGGTTCACAAAAAGCCAATAAAAAGACCAAGAGAAAGGGTTCAAACAAAAGAGCAAAGGGACAACCGAAGGCACCCTGGTCTGGCGCACTGGACTGTCCGGTGTGCCACCGGACAGTGTCCGGTGCACCAGGGTACTCCAAGCTCAACTCTTCACCTTCGGGAATTTTCAGAGAAGCTCCGCTATAATTCACCGGACTGTCCGGTGCAGCTCCGGACAGTGTCCGGTGCTCCAAAGGAGAGCGACTCTGAACTCGCCAGCTTCGGGAATTCGATCCGCTATAATTCACCGGACATGTCCGGTGCACACCGGACTATCCGGTGTGACAGCGGGCCAATGGCTAGTCCGCGCTGTAACACCCGGATTTTAGGGGTCCAAAACCCGGGGTTAACATAAACACCAGGTATGCTGGGACCAAGTCTCATACATATGATGTATAGTGGCACAGGATCGAATGTCACATCTTTATATATAACAGGAGTTCTATACAAAATAAATAATTACATTATAAGGAGACAACGGTCCAGCAACCCAAAGTTGACTGGGAGACGACGACCTAGACCTCTCACGAACACATCGCAGCATCCTCCATGAGCATCATCCTGCAGTACCTGTTCTTGACCTGTGGTGTATGTGAGACAGCAAGAGTGAGCTCACATACGTTCATCGCTCAACAAGTTGTGGGGAATAATGTGCATGAACTCGCCAAAGGTGGGAGCTCACGTGAAGTGTAAGGCTTACCAAAGAAGATGGTTAGAGCTAAGCATTGCTTTTAAAGTTGGTCAAAATTTTATTAGCAGTTACTAAGTATAAGTAAATACCAAACCCAATTAAGTAATAGAACAAAAATAACAACACCACCTGCAATGCAATGCATATGACAAATTGAGTTTTAGTTCCATAAATTAATCATGTGAGGGTCCGAGCCGCTCATGACCGTGAGCACGGCTAGTATACCAGTTTTACACTCTGCAGAGGTTGCGCATCTTTACCCACAAGTCGTGTATCCCATGTCGCCAGGGTTTGCAAGGCCCTTAGACACTTCCGAGGTGAATGGCTAGGGATCCACTACGAGGCCTTTACAAAGTTCCACTAGCTTCCGAAAACCCGCTACAGTTTATAGGAAGATCCAGTGCAGGAATCCCTTGCAGGACCGCCATCGCAGCAAAATCCTCCCGAGGGCCTCCCTACACTGACCTCTCCCCTACTGCCCTTGCCCCTTTCGGGTAAGGTAGTCTTCCACTAGCTTTCCTAATTAATCAGCCAAGGGGTCCCATTCCTCCCTTGTGGTAGCACTGTTTTCCCGGGTGGTCGCTCCATGTTCCAATTAACATAATGATCTTAACATGAACCATAAATAACAACTGATAACAAAAGTATAATCATGAATAGTGTAATCTTCATACCCAAAACCACATAAAGCACTAGCTAGTACTACCCAAAAAGGTTCAGTGGTAAACAAGGTATAAAGATAATCAAACTAGGGTAACCTATTGGGTCCCATCAAAATTAACCTATGCAGATCATTATGATTAATTAGAACATGAGTGGGTAAAAAGAAGTGATCAAGGGCACAACTTGCCTGGGCCTTGAGAATCCAGGTACCAGGATGATCTTCAGGTGACTCGTGACCTCACTGCTAGTCGTAGCAATTCAAACAAACATGGTGTAGGCAAAATTAACATTACACCAAACATATATGCAAAATACATATTAATAATATACATATTAAAATAAGATCACAGGAAAAAGAATTATTAATTTTTGAGTTATAGAATTTAAGTTATGAATTTCCTAAGATTTAAGGTGATTATAATAGGATTAGATGATAAATTAATTTCCTAACAGAGTTCATGTCAAAACAGTGATTCTAAATGATAGAGAATATTATTACAAAATTTTAGGAATTGGAATGATTCAATTTGGAGCTAAAATAAATTTTCTATGAATTATCTAAGTCCTAGCAATTATTTTCATATTAAAAATCTATTTTCTATTTTATTTATTCAATTTAAATGAGTTCTGGACTGGGCCTCAATTACAGCAAAGCGCAGGGGGCTCGGCGCAAGAATCCCGAGACTCAGGCTACACCCGCACAGGACGGCGGGTTGTTTATTAACATCGTCAGGGGCTCTTTTGCAAAGCTGTCGGTCGAAGGGGTATCTAGGATTTTCGGCCGTAGGATTAGATCTGGACGGCAACCAAAAGAGCTTGAGCTGATAACTGATCGTGCACGTTGGATCAAGATCTAACGGCCTACAACAAAAGAGACGAAGGGGTACGCAGGTGATTTAATCCAAGCCATCCGCTGGCCAATCTATGGCCATCAGCCCACAACCCACCACAGCCGTTCACTAGGCAGCTGATGGCCCCCAGGTACTCTTCCCCACGGTGACACCAGACGGCGGCGCAGAGACACCCATGGCGGCGTTGCCGCCGGAGTGGGCCCTCGGCCGACGTCCCATTGCCCAACCGCAAACCAACGAATGCCATTGCAATGAGAAACATGAAGCAGAGGATACGGTGATGGTCTTACCGGCTGTGTGGTCGCGGACTCGCGGTAAATCTGGTCTACGACGGACCACGGCGATGACGAGTTTCTGTCGTCGGCGAAGAATTAGGACTGACACCGTTGATCTCCCACTTCGTGTGACCCGCGCCCTGGTTCGCCATGCCCCGGTGATGTCACACGGCCCTACTCCGGCCACAGACCGAAAGCACAACCAGACCACAGCGATGGCGGCTTCCGTTCGGCGCGTTGCTGCAGGACGACACGTAGGTGCCACGCGAGGTCTATCCAACTGCTAGGGGCGAGAGGGGAGGAAGGTCATAGTGCTTTGGTTTTATATTTGGAGAGGAAAGGGTTCGCCTCAACAGAAATCCCAGAGATCCTCGGCACGATCAGCTATCCGCACGGACGGGTTTGTGGAGCGGAATAGCCTAACAAGGTGGGTCCCATCACCAGCGATTCGGTACAGGGCGGAGTGCGACGAGCGCACAGAAGCGCGGCCTCCACCGATCTTTGGATCCTAGGTGAGCGACGCGTGGGAGGCTGACGCCCTGGGGCCACTTGCCAGTGCAGAGGGAATGCGAACGCTCAAGTGCGACTGACAGAGGAGGCCCACATGTCGGCGCTAACAGCAGGAGTTGGGTCACGCGGGCAAGCTTCTCCTAGTGGGCCGATTTGGGGGAGTCTGGCCCAGGTAGGTTTATATTTTTTTTTCTTTTATTTCTCTTTTTCCTATTTGATTCCTTTTCCTTTCATTTGAATTTCTAATTTGAATTTGAGTCTTGTTAAGAAATTCACCTTTGAGTCAAATATATAAACTTAGTCTGTGTAGGAATAATATATATTTTTTATACTTATTATTTTTATTCCACATAATATTCGTTTGCTTCTCTTTTTCTAAATTTTAGAATCTCTTCTAGTTTTAAATTCCACTTTGGACTTTATCATATTCCTTTTCACATTATCCTATATTGTCACAAAATGCACACAAAAATAAAATCCCAGGATGATGCATGTGTCATTTTGGGTGTCTTTTGTTGTTTATTGTTTAAGTGAGATGTTCACATGTGATGGTAAGTAGAGGTCACAAATTATTGAGATTATCTCTATTCTCATTATTGCACTTTTGAGTATTACAAATCCTACCCCCCTTAAAAATAATCTCGTCCTCGAGATTTAGGAAGGACTAGGGAAAAGATGGAGAAAATCTGTGCGAAGCTCTTCTTCTCTTTCCCATGTAGCTTCGTCTTTTCCATGGTGACTCCATTGAACTTTGCACATCTTTATCACTTTATATTGTAATCCAAGTCAATGTATCAAGAATCTTGATAGTATACTCCATGTAAGTCAAATCTCCCTGAACACCGAGCTCTTCTATTGGTAAGTGTTTCTCAGGGACACGAAGCTACTTCTTTAGTTGAGATACGTGGAACATATTATGCACATCCGATAGACTAGTAGGTAACTCGAGTTGGTAGGCCATCTCTCCAAGTCGCCTAAAAAAACTCTGAATGGTCCAATAAAGCGAGGGGACATCTTGCCCTTAACTTTGAATCTCCTCATTCCACGAAGTGGTGACACCTTGAGATACACATATTCACCTTTCTCAAATTCCAGTGGTCTTCTTCTATTGTCTGCGTAGCTCTTTTGCCTGGTTTGAGCTACCCTCAAATTCTCCCAAATTATACAGACTTGTTCTTCTGCCTCTTGAATAAGTTCAGGTCCAAAGAACTGTTATCCCCTAGTCTGGTCCAATAATAGAGGGGTCTTGCATTTCTTGTCATACAGAGTCTCGAACGGTAACATCTTCAGACTGGCCTGTTAATTATTATTATATGAGAACTCAGCATAAGGTAGTCTCTTGTCCTAACTACTACCATGCTGAAGGGCATAAGCTCTCAACATGTCCTCCAATACTTGATTAGTCCTTTCGGTCAGTCCATCAGTCCGAGGTAGGCCAAACTAAAATTCAACTTCGCATCCGTATTCTCATGAAAACTTTTCCAAAATTCTAGGGGTAAACTGTGATCCTCTTATCCAAAACGATCTTCTTTGGTACTCCATGTAAACACACAATCCGAGTCATGGGCTTCCTTTAAAATAGTCTCACGAAGGCTTTCAATCTCGGGGACACATATCTTGTCCTTGAACCATATGGCACCTTGCTCATCTTCCGTAAATTCCGGAACTCGATCTTCAGTAATCAGATCCTTAATCTCTTGTATCTTAGCATCACCAATTTGTCCTTTGCGGATCTCTTGCTCCAAAGTGGGTTCCACATCAATAGTAACTCCTTCAGTATGAGCAACTATCCCCAGGTTAAGTCTTCCTGAAATCCTCAACAACCTCATCGGGTAGCTGGGCATCAACAGCTGAATGAACATGCTCCTTTCGACTCAAGGCATCTGCAACCAAATTTGCCTTGCCCTGGTGATAGTGAATCTCCAAATCATAATCCTTAATAAGCTCCAACCAACGACGTTGCCTAAGGTTGAGATCCTTCTGAGTGAATATATACTTCAAATTCTTATGATCCGTGTACACTTGGCACTTAGTTCCCATGACATAATGCCTCCATATCTTTAGTGCATGCACAACGGCTGCCAATTCCAAGTCATGCGTGGGGTAGTTCAATTCATGCTTCCGTAACTGACGAGAAGCATAGGCAATCACATGTCCTTCTTGCATGAGCACACATCCTAAGCCTTGGCCGCATGCATCACAATAGATATCAAATCCTTCCTGTAGATCGGGCATAACCAACATTGGTGGTAACATCAATCTCTTCTTCAATTAATCAAAACTGTCTTGGCACTTCTCGTCCCACTTAAATTCTCTTCTCTTCTCCAGAAGCAAGGTCATAGGCTTAGCAATCTTAGAAAATCCTTCAATAAATCTCCAATAATATTCTGCTAGTCCCAAGAAACTCCAAATCTCTGTAACTGTAGTGAGTATGCTCCACACCACTATATCCTTAACTTTAGCAGGATCCACTGATATCCCTCCATTAGAGATGATATGTCCAAGAAATGGCACCTCGCCAATCCAAACTCGTATTTGTTGTACTTGGCGTAGAGTTGATTATCTTAAAGCTTCTATAGTACCAATCACATATGTTCCTCATGATCACTATCACTCTTGGAATAAATAAAAATATCGTCCATGAAAACCACGACGAATCTGTCCAGATCATGCACCTTATTCTTCAAATCCATAAAATAAGCTGGTGCATTAGTTAGTCCAAATGACATAACGATGAACTCATATAAACCATATCGGGTCGATAAATCCGTCTTGGGAATATCCGAAGGCCTAATCTTCATTTGGTGATAATCCGGTCGGAGTTCAATCTTCGAGAATACCCTTGCTCCTCTCATCTGATCAAATAAATCCTCAATGCAGGGTAATGGACACTTGTTCTTCACAGTGACATCATTAAGAGTCCTACAATCCACGCACATCCTTTGCGATCCATCCTTCTTCTGTACAAACAGTACCGGTGCTCCCCAAGGTGAAGAATTCGGACGAATATATCTAGCCTCTTGTAATTCCATTAATTGCTTCTTAAGTTCCTTTAGTTCTTCTACGGACATTCTGTATAGCCGTTTAGGAATAGGAGCAGTCTCAGGTAAGAGATCAATGACCAACTCAACTTCAAATCTTTGTCCTTTGGAACTGGTGAGTTCTACGGTTCCCTTAGCACAGTGTATAAACTGTCTTTGCCTTTCTTAACCATGACATACCAAGGATCACGTCTATAGTGCTATCTTCTAACACTATAGGGGTAGCCCATCTAGGTTAGAAATACAGGGTAAGAAAGGAAGAATTGCAGACAAGGCGAGTAATTACGAGAAATGTTACTGCGGTTGATTTATTAGCTAAGTAGATTAGTGTGTTATCCACTAAAGCTAATACCTTATGATGGTACATGCTAAGATGCCCAACTATAATGTTGCAATCAATCAAAGAAGCAAATCAGGCATTGATCATCAGAACAATCAACCAACATTTTTAATAGAGAAAATAATTTTAATTTTGTCTTAGGCTTCCTACCTCTTAAAAATGTCATAGGGGTAGGGATTCCAAGGTGTGAAATCCATCTTGTCTAAGAGTAGAAAAGATAAGAATGATCAGAGTAGAACAGTAGAAGGTGAGACAGAATCAAGATAAGTATAGAAAGAATCAGAGTAAGGTAAGTGTAGAATGATTCAGAATGAGATAAGTAGGTAAGGGTTTGTCCATTTCTATATAGGTTTCGTCCTACAGTCAACATTTCCTCTGATACCACTTCTGTAACACCCGGATTTTAGGGGTCCAAAACCCGGGGTTAACATAAACACCAGGTATGCTGGGACCAAGTCTCATACATATGATGTATAGTGGCACAGGATCGAATGTCACATCTTTATATATAACAGGAGTTCTATACAAAATAAATAATTACATTATAAGGAGACAACGGTCCAGCAACCCAAAGTTGACTGGGAGACGACGACCTAGACCTCTCACGAACACATCGCAGCATCCTCCATGAGCATCATCCTGCAGTACCTGTTCTTGACCTGTGGTGTATGTGAGACAGCAAGAGTGAGCTCACATACGTTCATCGCTCAACAAGTTGTGGGGAATAATGTGCATGAACTCGCCAAAGGTGGGAGCTCACGTGAAGTGTAAGGCTTACCAAAGAAGATGGTTAGAGCTGAGCATTGCTTTTAAAGTTGGTCAAAATTTTATTAGCAGTTACTAAGTATAAGTAAATACCAAACCCAATTAAGTAATAGAACAAAAATAACAACACCACCTGCAATGCAATGCATATGACAAATTGAGTTTTAGTTCCATAAATTAATCATGTGAGGGTCCGAGCCGCTCATGACCGTGAGCACGGCTAGTATACCAGTTTTACACTCTGTAGAGGTTGCGCATCTTTACCCACAAGTCGTGTATCCCATGTCGCCAGGGTTTGCAAGGCCCTTAGACACTTCCGAGGTGAATGGCTAGGGATCCACTACGAGGCCTTTACAAAGTTCCACTAGCTTCCGAAAACCCGCTACAGTTTATAGGAAGATCCAGTGCAGGAATCCCTTGCAGGACCGCCATCGCAGCAAAATCCTCCCGAGGGCCTCCCTACACTGACCTCTCCCCTACTGCCCTTGCCCCTTTCGGGTAAGGTAGTCTTCCACTAGCTTTCCTAATTAATCAGCCAAGGGGTCCCATTCCTCCCTTGTGGTAGCACTGTTTTCCCGGGTGGTCGCTCCATGTTCCAATTAACATAATGATCTTAACATGAACCATAAATAACAACTGATAACAAAAGTATAATCATGAATAGTGTAATCTTCATACCCAAAACCACATAAAGCACTAGCAAGTACTACCCAAAAAGGTTCAGTGGTAAACAAGGTATAAAGATAATCAAACTAGGGTAACCTATTGGGTCCCATCAAAATTAACCTATGCAGATCATTATGATTAATTAGAACATGAGTGGGTAAAAAGAAGTGATCAAGGGCACAACTTGCCTGGGCCTTGAGAATCCAGGTACCAGGATGATCTTCAGGTGACTCGTGACCTCACTGCTAGTCGTAGCAATTCAAACAAACATGGTGTAGGCAAAATTAACATTACACCAAACATATATGCAAAATACATATTAATAATATACTCCCTCCAGTGCAGTAAAGGTAGTCGTTTAGGACATGATTGTGCATACCAAGGAGTGATTAATTATCATAGAGTTTTCCCTGTTTGCCCCTATTAAATAGGGATATAGGTGCATTAACGTCACTAAAATAATCAGGCTTGATTGGTTGCTGCAGCAGCTCTAAGGCATTCTAGACTGGAGGTCTCAAGTTCGATTCCTCTTAAATGCATCTTTTTTTGTGCAATTACTAGGGGCAACAACGTCCAAATCCCAGACCCACGCGCGCTATGACTTCTTTTTGTGCACGCTCGGTCACGCGCAGGATGACTTCTTTTACTGCACCGGAGGGAGTACATATTAAAATAAGATCACAGGAAAAAGAATTATTAATTTTTGAGTTATAGAATTTAAGTTATGAATTTCCTAAGATTTAAGGTGATTATAATAGGATTAGATGATAAATTAATTTCCTAACAGAGTTCATGTCAAAACAGTGATTCTAAATGATAGAGAATATTATTACAAAATTTTAGGAATTGGAATGATTCAATTTGGAGCTAAAATAAATTTTCTATGAATTATCTAAGTCCTAGCAATTATTTTCATATTAAAAATCTATTTTCTATTTTATTTATTCAATTTAAATGAGTTCTGGACTGGGCCTCAATTACAGCAAAGCGCAGGGGGCTCGGCGCAAGAATCCCGAGACTCAGGCTACACCCGCACAGGACGGCGGGTTGTTTATTAACATCGTCAGGGGCTCTTTTGCAAAGCTGTCGGTCGAAGGGGTATCTAGGATTTTCGGCCGTAGGATTAGATCTGGACGGCAACCAAAAGAGCTTGAGCTGATAACTGATCGTGCACGTTGGATCAAGATCTAACGGCCTACAACAAAAGAGACGAAGGGGTACGCAGGTGATTTAATCCAAGCCATCCGCTGGCCAATCTATGGCCATCAGCCCACAACCCACCACAGCCGTTCACTAGGCAGCTGATGGCCCCCAGGTACTCTTCCCCACGGTGACACCAGACGGCGGCGCAGAGACACCCATGGCGGCGTTGCCGCCGGAGTGGGCCCTCGGCCGACGTCCCATTGCCCAACCGCAAACCAACGAATGCCATTGCAACGAGAAACATGAAGCAGAGGATACGGTGATGGTCTTACCGGCTGTGTGGTCGCGGACTCGCGGTAAATCTGGTCTACGACGGACCACGGCGATGACGAGTTTCTGTCGTCGGCGAAGAATTAGGACTGACACCGTTGATCTCCCACTTCGTGTGACCCGCGCCCTGGTTCGCCATGCCCCGGTGATGTCACACGGCCCTACTCCGGCCACAGACCGAAAGCACAACCAGACCACAGCGATGGCGGCTTCCGTTCGGCGCGTTGCTGCAGGACGACACGTAGGTGCCACGCGAGGTCTATCCAACTGCTAGGGGCGAGAGGGGAGGAAGGTCATAGTGCTTTGGTTTTATATTTGGAGAGGAAAGGGTTCGCCTCAACAGAAATCCCAGAGATCCTCGGCACGATCAGCTATCCGCACGGACGGGTTTGTGGAGCGGAATAGCCTAACAAGGTGGGTCCCATCACCAGCGATTCGGTACAGGGCGGAGTGCGACGAGCGCACAGAAGCGCGGCCTCCACCGATCTTTGGATCCTAGGTGAGCGACGCGTGGGAGGCTGACGCCCTGGGGCCACTTGCCAGTGCAGAGGGAATGCGAACGCTCAAGTGCGACTGACAGAGGAGGCCCACATGTCGGCGCTAACAGCAGGAGTTGGGTCACGCGGGCAAGCTTCTCCTAGTGGGCCGATTTGGGGGAGTCTGGCCCAGGTAGGTTTATATTTTTTTTTCTTTTATTTCTCTTTTTCCTATTTGATTCCTTTTCCTTTCATTTGAATTTCTAATTTGAATTTGAGTCTTGTTAAGAAATTCACCTTTGAGTCAAATATATAAACTTAGTCTGTGTAGGAATAATATATATTTTTTATACTTATTATTTTTATTCCACATAATATTCGTTTGCTTCTCTTTTTCTAAATTTTAGAATCTCTTCTAGTTTTAAATTCCACTTTGGACTTTATCATATTCCTTTTCACATTATCCTATATTGTCACAAAATGCACACAAAAATAAAATCCCAGGATGATGCATGTGTCATTTTGGGTGTCTTTTGTTGTTTATTGTTTAAGTGAGATGTTCACATGTGATGGTAAGTAGAGGTCACAAATTATTGAGATTATCTCTATTCTCATTATTGCACTTTTGAGTATTACACGCGCGCAACGGTCGACTGCAACGCATTTAATGCGCGCCTGCGCGCGCAAAGGAGCCGGGCACGCGTGGGTGGCACACCGGACAGCCTACAAGGCCTGTCCGGTGCACCACCGGACATCAAGGCGGGCCCACAAGACAGAGCTCAATGGTCGAACCCTAATGGTCTGCTGACGTAGCTGGCGCACCGGACAGTGTCCGGTGGCGCACCGGACTGTCCGGTGCGCCATGCGACTGCAGCCTTCCAATGACCACTTTGTGGTGGTTGGGGCTATAAATACCCCAACCAACCCACATTCAATGGCATCCGAGTTTTCAAGCTTCCAACCACATTACAAGAGCTAGCATTCATTACAAAGCACACCAAAGAGATCAAATCCTCTCCCAACTCCACACAAAGCTTTAGTGATTAGAGAGAGTGATTTGCCGTATTCATTTGAGCTCTTGCGCTTGGATCACTTTTTTTCTTTCTCATTTGTTCTTGTGGTCAAAACTCAATTGTAACCGAGGCAAGAGACACCAATTGTGTGGTGGTCCTTGCGGGGAAGTTTTGTTCCCGGTTGATTTGAGAAGAGAAGCTCACTCGGTCCGAGGGACCGTTTGAGAGAGGGAAAGAATTGAAATAGACCCGGCCTTTGTGGCCTCTTCAACGGGGAGTAGGTTTGCGAGAACCGAACCTCAGTAAAACAAATCCGCGTGTCTCACTCTTTATTCGCTTGCAATTTGTTTTGCACCCTCTTTCGCGGACTCTTTATTATTTGTAACGCTAACCCGGCTTGTAGTTGTGATTAACTTTGTAAATTTCAGTTTCACCCTATTCACCCCCCCCTCTAGGCAACTTTCAGAGGACATGGGGGTCGGTGCCATAGATCTTGGCGTCGACCCCCTATCGGTGGCGAAAATCCTGTCAGGGGGGTCGGCGCCACAGATCTTGGCGCCGACTCCCTATATACCGGTCAAACTGGTCAATTAGTTTTTTCACGCCGCCAAAATCCTCTTGCCCGCCGCCCCACTCACCCGAGCTCGCCGTCGCCGCGCCCGTCACCCCCGCGCCCGCTGCCCCGAGCTCGCCCGGCGGCGCCCCCTTCCCCGCGGCCGGCACGCCCGTCGCCCCACTCACCCGGCGGCGCCCCACTCACCTGGCGGCGCCCCCTTCCCCGCGCCCGGCATGCCCGCCCCCGCGGCCGCCGCCCCTGCCCCGAGCTCACCGCGCCGCCGCCCCGAGCTCGCCGCGCCCGGCGCGCCCACCCCCGCGACCGCTTCCCCCTGCCCCGCGCCGGCTCCCGCCCCTCGCCCCATGGCTGTCGGCCCTCGCCCCCGCGCTCGGCGCACCCCACGGACGCCGCCCCCTGCCCCGCCGGCCTCTCGCCTGCCAGCCCCCATGCCCGGCGACGCCCCCGCTGCCCGCAGGCCTTGCAGCCGCCGTCCCTCGGTCGTTTAGATAATTTTTAAGCATTTAGTTATTATTTTTACTTATTGTCTTAGTATTTTTGTTAGGTTTGTTAGTTTTGTTGCTATAAAAAGTTGTTTGTTGAATGTGATTGTCGTGAAAATGAATTTGATAAATGCTAATTTGATCGAATATGATGAATGTGAGTCAAATGTGCATGTTTTTTATCCTCCCCGTGCAGGGGAGGTGGTGTCAAAATTTACAATTATTATATAGTAGTAATTTATAAGGTGGTTAGTATATTAGTGGGTTGTGGTTATATTTATAGTTATGTAGTATTTAAAGAAGAGCCTTGCATGCAATTTCTTTTGTTTGAATAATATTTTCAACTAAATTCCTTTTTTGCATGCGTGACATTCATTCTCCGCAATATTTTTCCAAGGATATGACTTGTGAGTCATTTTCATAAACCAACGCCAAGGATCAATCTATGTTTCGTGCTTGGAAACCCTGAACAAACACCACTAGCAGGAGGCGCTCGCGTTGGCGTCGCTCATCGACGACGAGAAGAAGTTTGACGACTGCCAGTTTGACCTCTAGGAGCAGTCTTATGTGACCGTATGAGCCGCTGTGTATGACAAGCTCCGACGTAGCTGCCACTTAGACATAGTCCATAGCAGCTGTACCGCGTTGTCCATCGTCAAGCAAGGGCACCTCATGGTTGTTGCCAACGTTGGCGACTCTCGGGTTGTTCTGGGCACCGCATCCAAAGACGGCGCTATCATGCCGTCCAACTCATCGTCCATCTGAAGCCAACCTACCATGTAAGTCGCTACTGACCGGCCATGAATTATTGTGCGCTGGGATGACAATCATTGCTGACGTTGTGTGAGTGTCCTCGAACATGATGTATGTAGAGAGGTAGCGCATCCGGTGGTGCAACGGCCAGATGTACTACCTTGTTGATGAGCCCGAGGTGCACTTTGTCTAGCAGCCCAGTCAAGAGTCATCGGTACTCGCCATGTCGTGCGCGTTCGACGACTATACTGTATTATGGACTGTGGCGTCATCTCGGCGTCGGAGGTGACGCAGAGGAGGACCGACAGCAATGATCAGTTCGTCATCCTTGCCATAGTCGGGGTAGTTTTTGTGCTTGTCTGCCTTTAATTCTCTTCTCAAACACACACTTGCTTTTTTGTTTGAGCAAGCGCGTATGGTGGTGAGTGCCTGATGACTGACGATGTACGAGGGAACTTCTTCCGGCAGACGTGGAACATGCTCTCTAATGATGAGTCCATAAAAATCGTGTTATATATCGAAGTCTGCATGATACTGATGGTTGCAATGTTGTGGTGAAAAGCTCAAAGTCGCAACAAATGCCGAAGGCAGAGATTGGTTGAATGGATTGATGCCGGATTTGGAGAAGTGGACGAGAGCTCACGACTTAGGTGGATGGAGATATGAGTTCCAGTGTAGTAACATGGCCGAGTCATTCAACAAATTATTGTTGGGCATACGTGGTATGCCGGTCACCGCTATAGTAACATTTACCTTTTACAAGCTTGTGGCATGGTTTAATGATAGACACACCCATGCAGTTGGATTGCAGAATGAGGGAGAGAGATGGGCTCCAAAACCTAAGGCCTTTCTAGAGAAGGCAAAGGAAAGGGCAAACACACACACTGTTGATTGTTTTGACTTACAGTCAGGGACATATGAGGTATTCCTTCAAGCTGGTACTACTTCCGACGGCGAGTCACAAGAGTCGAGGAAGCATGTGGTTGTCCTTAATGACTTGTCATGTACTTATGGCGCACCCAGGCAGTACCATTTTTCATGTTCTCATCTAATCGCAGCTGCTTGAGCTCGCAACTTTGACTTAGAGAGGAGGATACCTCAAGAGTTTACTATTGATAAACTAGTGTTAACTTGGAGTCCAAGATTTATTCCTTATCGTGACCCGGGTGAGTGGCCTCCGTACGATGGCCCAAAGTATGTCGCCGATCCAAGCAGTCGTTGGACCAAGCGTGGATCCAGGAAGAAGACGAGGCACAAGATGGTTATGGATCAGGTTGGTGGTAGGAGTAGAAGGGGAAGGAGAACATCATTTTTTACCGACCCCGAACAGTATGAGTGTGGCAAGTGTGGTAGACTTGGTCATAATTCACGCACTTGTCGTTGGCAGATTAGCGAGGTTTGTATTGTTTAGTTTAATGATATTACCTTAATTTTATTTAATAAGGCTATATTACTTACTAACATTAATTTAATTTTGTCGGGGACCATAATTAGGGGTACCCTCAAGACGCCTAATTCTCAGCTGGTAACCCCCATCAGCATAAAGCTGCAGAGGCCTGATGGGTTTGATTAAGTCAGGGATCAGTCCATACGAGTGACTTGACCACGCCACGCCCGAGCCTAGCCTCGGGCGAGGGCAGCCGACCCTAAGATGACTCCGTCTCGCCTGAGGCCTCCTCTTTCACGGCAGACGCATCTCCGGCTCGCCCTAGGCCCCGCCTTCGATAAGAAGAAACCCTGACTAAATCACCGCGCCAACCGACCGAGTCACCGGGGCGTTTAACGCAAAAGGTAAGACCGACGGGCGACCAGACTTCGCCAGAGGTGCCATAGGAGGCTCCGCCCGACCCAGGGCTCGGACTCGGGCTAAGGCCCCGGAAGACGGCGAACTCCGCTCCGCCCGACCCAGGGCTCGGACTCGGGCTAAGGCCCCGGAAGACGGCGAACTCCGCTCCGCCCGACCCAGGGCTCGGACTCGGGCTAAGGCCCCGGAAGACGGCGAACTCCGCTCCGCCCGACCCAGGGCTCGGACTCGGGCTAAGGCCCCGGAAGACGGCGAACTCCGCTTCGCCCGACCAAGGGCTCGGACTCGGGCTAAGGCCCCGGAAGACGACGAACTCCGCCTCGCCCGACCCAGGGCTCGGACACCGCCTCGGCCTCTGCCGAACGATCTCCGCCTCGCCCGACCCAGGACTCGGACTCTGCTTCTGTCTTGCAGGACGGACTCAGCCTCGGCTTCGGAGGAGCCTCCACGACGCCCGACCTAGGATACGAGACCGCCACGTCAACAGGGAGCGTCATCATCACCCTACCCTGAGCCGACTTGGGTCACAGAGAACAAGACCGGCGTCCCATCTGGCCAGCTACGCCAGATAGGCAATGATGGCGCCCCGCTAGATCATGACGACGGCGGCTCTCAGCTCCCTTACGAAAGCAGGAGAACGTCAGCAAGGGCCCAGCCACTTCGACAGCTGTCCCCCCGTCCGGCTCCGTTACTCCTCCAACAGCCACGACGCCACACCAACAGGGTGCCAAGATCTCTCCGGCTGCCACCTTGGCATGTACATAGGGCGCTAGCTCTCCCTCGCTAGACACGTAGCACCTTGCTACACCCCCATTCTGTACACCTGGATCCTCTCCTTACGACTATAAAAGGAAGGACCAGGGCCTTCTTAGAGAAGGTTGGCCTCGCGGGGACGAAGGGCAGGGGCAGGCGCTCTCTAGGGGCCGCTCGCTTCCCCTCACCTCGCGCGGACGCTTGTAACCCCCTACTGCAAGCGCACCCGACCTGGGCGCGGGACGAACACGAAGGCCGCGGGAATTCTCCGACTCCCTCACGACCCGGCTCCGGCCACCGACCTCTCTCTCTCTGTTCCCCCCTTCGCGCTCGCCCACGCGCTCGACCCATCTGGGCTGGGGCACGCGGCACTCTCACTCGTCGGCTCGGGGACCCCCCCGGTCTCGGAACGCCGACAGTTGGCGCGCCAGGTAGGGGCCTGCTGCGTGTTGACGTTCGATTTCCCGTCAAGCTCCAGATGGGTAGTCTCCAACGACCTCTTCAACCCGGGATGGTGCTCCGTTTCGGGAGCCTCGAGTTCCTGTCTCTCGACAGCGGCTACGACATGATACTCCTTCCACCGCCGCGCGACAGCGACAATGGTGGCGGACAGCCCGCCCGCCGGCGGCGGAATCGACGACGTCTTTCCCGCGTGGGGGAAGGACAACTTTCGAGCTCGCCCCATCCTCTCCCTCGCCATCGGAGGAGGAGGAGGCGGGGCAACCAGGGCCGAGCGGGAGGCCGCGCTCCGGCGGCTGTCGAGCAAATCGACATCCCCAGTGCCCCGACGGAGGACACGCTAAGCGTCGCCCTCGCGTTCGAGGCAAAGGCGAGCGCCATCCCCCCGCAACATGTCAACTCCGAGCAAGTGGACGACGCCAGCACGCTCACGGAAGGCCTGCAGGACGTCGCCCTCGTACCCAAGACGACGGCGCGGTCAGCCCCCGACTTGACTTCATCGCCCCTCGTCGACAAAAAGGTACCGACTGCTACCCATCTTTCGTCATTTCGACTCGGCCTCAGCCCGCCTGGCGACCTCGCTTTGGCGGGTGCTCACATTGAGGCGAGTGCAACCTCTCTGGGGTTTCGTGTGCGGTCGCCTTGGGACCGATTGACGGGTGTCTCGACCTACGGACCCTCTGGGTCCGAGGAAGATGACGACCCCAGCATCTGCTGGGATTTCTCCGGATCTGGCAACCCTAGTGCCATGCGGGACTTCATGACCGCATGTGACTACTGCCTCTCCGACTGTTCCGACGGCAGCCGCAGCCTTGGCGACAAGGACTGCGGCCCGAGTCGCGAATGTTTCCACATCGAGCTAGGGGATCCCTCCGGAGGCGGCTGTCTCGGCATGCCGGAGGATGGTGATCCCCCTAGGCCAGCGCCTCGCGCCGACATCCCGCGGGAGCTAGCTGTGGTCCCCGTTCCGACGGGGGGTCACGACCCACAGCTCGAGCAAGTCCGCGGGGCGCAGGCCGGGCTCGATGAGGGAGCGGGAGCGCTCGAGGCAATCCACCAGAACATCGGGCAGGTATGGGCGAGCCAGCCCCCGGCCGGAGGAATACGTCACCTGCCCCAAGGTCTCCAGCACCGCATCGCCAACGATGCCAGGGACAGACCGCCACCCGCATCCGGCGGAACCGGTCAGGACCTGGCCGCTGCAGCGATGCTCCTCCGCGCGATGCCGGAGTCATCAACCACCGAGGGTCGGCGAATCCAGGGAGAACTCAAGCATCTCCTGGAAGGCGCTGCGGCCCGGCGGGCCGAGAGCTCTGCCTCCCGAAGGCAGGGATACCCCTCGGAACCTCGTGCCGCGACTTCCCGACTCACGCGGGAAGCCTCGGTCTACACCGGGCGCACGCGCAACACCGCGCCTGCGGCCCCGGGCCACCTCGGCGACGAGCACCCTCATCGTGACCGTCGGGCACGCCTCGACGAAAGGGTGCGCCGAGGCTATCACCCCAGGCGTGGGGGACGCTACGACAGCGGGGAGGATCGGAGTCCCTCGCCCGAACCACCCGGTCCGCAGGTCTTTAGCCGAGCCATTCGGCGGGCGCCGTTTCCGCCCCGATTCCGACCCCCGACTACTATCACGAAGTACTCGGGGGAAACGAGACCGGAATTGTGGCTTGCGGACTACCGCCTGGCCTGTCAACTAGGTGGGACGGACGATGACAACCTCATCATCCGAAACCTCCCCCTGTTTCTCTCCGACACCGCTCGTGCCTGGTTGGAGCACCTGCCTCCGGGGCAGATTTCCGACTGGGAGGATCTGGTCCAGGCTTTCGCCGGAAACTTCCAGGGCACGTACGTGCGCCCCGGGAATTCCTGGGACCTTCGAAGCTGTCGGCAACTGCCGGGAGAGTCTCTTCGGGACTACATCCGGCGGTTCTCGAAGCAGCGCACCGAGCTGCCCAACATCACCGACTCCGATGTCATCGGCGCGTTCCTCGCCGGCACCACCTGCCGCGACCTGGTGAGCAAGCTGGGTCGCAAGACCCCCACCAGGGCAAGTGAGCTGATGGACATCGCCACCAAGTTCGCCTCCGGCCAGGAGGCGGTCGAGGCCATCTTCCGAAAGGACAAGCAGCCCCAGGGCCGCCCGTCGGAAGACGCTCCCGAGGCGTCTGCTCCGCGCGGCGCCAAGAAGAAAGGCAGGAGGAAGTCGCAAGCGAAACGCGACGTTCCCGATGCAGACCTTATCGCCGCCGCCGAGCACAAGAACCCTCGGAAGCCCCCCGGAGGTGCTAACCTCTTCGACAAGGCACTCAAGGAGACGTGCCCCTACCATCAGGGGCCCGTCAAGCACACCCTCGAGGAGTGCGTCATGCTTCGGCGCCACTTCCACAGGGCCGGGCCACCTGCAGAGGGTGGCAAGGCCCGCGACGACGACAAAAGGGAGGATCGCCAAGCAGGAGAGTTCCCAGAGGTCCGCGACTGCTTCATGATCTACGGAGGGCATGCGGCAAACGCCTCGGCTCGGCATCGTAAGCAAGAGCGTCGGGAGGTCTGCTCGGTGAAGGTGGCGGCGCCAGTCTACCTAGACTGGTCCGACAAGCCCATCACCTTCGACCGGGATGACCACCCCGACCACGTGCCGAGCCCGGGGAAGTACCCGCTCGTCGTCGACCCCGTCATCGGCGACGTCAGGCTCACCAAGGTCCTGATGGATGGAGGCAGCTGCCTCAACATCATTTACGCCGAGACCCTCAGGCTCCTGCGCATCGATCTGTCATCCGTCCGAGCAGGCGCTACGCCCTTCCATGGGATCATCCCCGGGAAGCGTGTCCAGCCCCTCGGACAGCTCGACCTCTCTGTCTGCTTCGGAACACCCTCCAACTTCCGAAGGGAGACTTTGACGTTCGAGGTGGTCGGGTTCCGAGGAACCTACCACGCAGTGTTGGGAAGGCCATGCTACGCGAAGTTCATGGCCATCCCCAACTACACCTACCTGAAGCTCAAGATGCCGGGCCCCAACGGGGTCATCACCGTCGGCCCCACGTACAAACACGCATTCGAATGCGATGTGGAGTGCGTGGAGTACGCCGAGGCCCTCGCTGAGTCCGAGGCCCTCATTGCCGACCTAGAAAGCCTCTCCCGAGAGGTGCCGGACGTGAAGCGGCATGCCGGCAACTTCGAGCCAGCGGAGACGGTTAAGGCCGTCCCTCTCGACCCCAGTGGCGACACCTCCAAGCAGATTCGGATCGGATCCGGGCTCGACCCCAAATAGGAAGCAGTGCTCGTCGACTTTCTCCGCGCAAACGCCGACGTCTTTGCGTGGAGTCCCTCGGACATGCCCGGCATACCGAGGGATGTCGCCGAGCACTCGCTGGATATTCAGGCCGGAGCCCGGCCGGTCAGACAGCCTCTGCGCCGATTCGACGAGGAAAGGCGCAGGGTGATAGGCGAGGAGGTCCACAAGCTGATGGCAGCAGGGTTCATTAAAGAGGTATTCCATCCCGAATGGCTTGCCAACCCTGTACTTGTGAGGAAAAAAGGGGGGAAGTGGCGGATGTGTGTAGACTACACTGGTCTCAACAAAGCATGTCCGAAGGTCCCCTACCCTCTACCTCGCATCGACCAAATTGTGGACTCCACGGCAGGGTGCGAAACCCTGTCTTTCCTCGATGCCTACTCAGGGTATCATCAAATCAAGATGAAAGAGTCCGACCAGCTCGCGACTTCTTTCATCACGCCCTTCGGCATGTACTGTTATGTCACAATGCCGTTCGGTTTGAGGAACGCGGGTGCAACGTACCAGCGGTGCATGAACCATGTGTTCGGCGAACACATTGGTCGCACGGTCGAGGCCTACGTCGATGACATCGTAGTCAAGACGAGGAAAGCCTCCGACCTTCTCTCCGACCTCGAACTAACATTCCGGTGTCTCAAGGCGAAGGGCGTCAAGCTCAATCCCGAGAAGTGCGTCTTCGGGGTGCCCCGAGGCATGCTCTTGGGATTCATCGTCTCCGAGCGGGGCATCGAAGCCAACCCGGAGAAGATCGCAGCGATCACAAACATGGGGCCCATCAAGGACTTAAAAGGCGTACAGAGGGTCATGGGATGCCTCGCGGCCTTGAGCCGTTTCATCTCGCGCCTCGGCGAAAGAGGCCTGCCCCTGTACCGCCTCTTAAGGAAGGCCGAGTGCTTCACTTGGACTCCCGAGGCCGAGGAAGCCCTCGGAAACCTGAAGGCGCTCCTCACCCAGGCGCCCATCTTGGTACCCCCAGCTGATGGAGAAACCCTCCTGGTCTACGTCGCCGCAACCACTCAGGTGGTCAGCGCCGCGATCGTAGTCGAAAGGCAGGAAGAGGGGCATGCTTTGCCCATTCAGAGGCCAGTTTACTTCGTCAGCGAAGTGCTGTCCGAGACCAAGATCCGCTACCCACAAGTCCAGAAGCTGCTATACGCAGTGATCCTGACGAGGCGAAAGCTGCAACATTACTTCGAGTCCCACCCGGTGACTGTGGTGTCATCCTTCCCCCTGGGGGAGATCATCCAGTGCCGAGAGGCCTCGGGGCGGATCGCGAAGTGGGCGGTGGAAATCATGGGCGAGGCAATCTCGTTTGCCCCTCGGAAGGCCATCAAGTCCCAGGTACTGGCGGATTTCGTAGCCGAATGGGTCGATACCCAGTTGCCGACGGCTCCGATCCAGCCGGAGCTCTGGACCATGTTTTTCGACGGGTCGCTGATGAAGACGGGGGCCGGCGCGGGCCTGCTTTTCGTCTCGCCCCTCGGGAAACACCTGCGCTACGTGCTCCGCCTCCATTTCCCGGCGTCCAACAATGTGGCTGAGTACGAGGCTCTGATCAACGGATTGCGAATCGCCATCGAGCTAGGGGTCCGACGCCTCGATGCACGCGGCGACTCGCAGCTCGTCATCGACCAAGTCATGAAGAACTCCCTCTGCCGCGACCCGAAGATGGAGGCCTACTGTGAGGAGGTTCGACGCCTGGAAGACAAGTTCTACGGGCTCGAGCTTAACCACATCGCCCGGCGCTACAACGAGACTGCGGACGAGCTGGCGAAGATAGCCTCGGGGCGAACGACGGTTCCCCCGGACGTCTTCTCCCGGGATCTGCACCAACCCTCCGTCAAGATAGGCGACGCGCCCGAGCCCGAGGCACCCTCGGCCTCGTCCGAGGTGACCTCGGCCCAGCCCGAGCCATCCTCGGCTCAACCCGAGGAACCTTCGGAGCCCGAGGGCGAAGCACTGCGCATCGAGGAGGAGCAGAACGGGGTCGTGCCAGATCAAGATTGGCAAACCCCGTACCTGCAATATCTCCACCAAGGAGAACTGCCCCTCGACCGAGCCGAGGCTCGGCGGGTAGCGCGACGCGCCAAATCGTTCGTCTTGCTGGGCGATGAGAAGGAGCTCTACCACCGTAGCCCCTCGGGCATCCTCCAGCGATGCATCTCCATCGCCGAAGGTCAGGAACTCCTGCGGGAAATACACTCGGGGGCTTGCGGTCACCATGCAGCACCTCGAACCCTCGTCGGGAACGCTTTCCGCCAAGGCTTCTACTGGCCAACGGTGGTGGCTGACGCCACTAGAATTGTCCGCGCCTGCGAAGGGTGCCAATTCTATGCGAAGCAGACCCACCTGCCCGCTCAGGCTCTGCAGACGATACCCATCACCTGGCCCTTCGCTGTGTGGGGTCTGGACCTCGTCGGCCCTTTGCAGAAGGCGCCCGGGGGCTACACGCACCTGCTGGTCGCCATCGACAAATTCTCCAAGTGGATCGAGGTCCGACCTCTGAACAGCATCAGGTCCGAGTAGGCGGTGGCGTTCTTCACCAACATCATCCATCGCTTCGGGGTCCCGAACTCCATCATCACCGACAATGGCACCCAGTTCACCGGCAAAAAATTCTTGGATTTTTGCGAGGATCACAGCATCCGGGTGGACTGGGCCGCCGTAGCTCATCCCATGTCGAATGGGCAAGTAGAGCGTGCCAATGGCATGATCCTACAAGGGCTCAAGCCTCGGATCTACAACAACCTCAACAAGTTCGGCAAGCGATGGATGAAGGAACTCCCCTCGGTGGTCTGGAGCCTGAGGACGACGCCAAGCCGAGCCACGGGTTTCACGCCGTTCTTCCTGGTCTACGGGGCCGAGGCCATCTTGCCCACGGACCTGGAATACGGCTCCCCGAGGACGAGGGCCTACAACGAAGAAAGCAACCAAGCTAGCCGAGAAGACTCGCTGGACCAGCTGGACGAGGCTCGGGACAGGGCCTTACTACACTCGGCGCGGTATCAGCAGTCCCTACGACGCTACCACGCCCGAGGGGTCCGACCCCGAGATCTCCAGGTGGGCGATCTGGTGCTTCGGCTGCGGCAAGACGCCCGAGGGAGGCACAAGCTCACGCCCCCCTGGGAGGGGCCGTTCATCATTGCCAAAGTTCTGAAGCCCGGAACGTACAAGCTGGCCAACAGTCAAGGCGAGGTCTACGGCAACGCTTGGAACATCCAACAGCTACGTCGCTTCTACCCTTAAGATGTTTCCAAGTTGTTTATATACCTCGCACCCACGCAAAAGTTTAGTCAACAAGGAAGGGTCAGCCTCGCCTCGGCAGAGCCCGACCCTCCCTCGGGGGCTAAAAGGGGGGAAACCCCCTCTGCGTCAAAATTTTCCTCGAACAAAAAATCTCTTTCACCAGAACATCTTTCGTGCTTTTTGACTACTTCGAAAAGCGGGTCCTGGAAACGACGGGGTACACGTAAGCAGTCAAGGCTGACCGAGCCGAGGGACTCCTACGCCTCCGGGATACGGATACCTCACTCATCACCTTCTGCGATAAGTAACTCGCGCTCGGATAAGGCGAATCCGCGGATCGAACGAGTCTTTACGTACGGGAGCTCTTCTGTCGAAGCGATTCTTCGAGCCTTCTCGACCAAGTCAGTGACAGGGCTTCATGGGCGGGTAAAAGTACGCGTAAGCGGCAAGGCCGACCGAGCCGAGGGACTCCCACGCCTCCGGGATACGGATACCTCACTCATCACCTTCCGCGAGAAGCAACTCTTGCTCGCACTAACATCCCCGCTACCGACAAAAAGTCCAGATACTCGAAACGAGAGGAAAGGAGACGCAGCTTTATAACGCAACAAGGGTATGTGTTCTGGCCTCAACGGCCGCGCAAGGCCCACGCTACAAGACGATTTGACCCTGCAGGCTCGGATCTTGACGCTGGAAGAGGGCGACGACACCCTCGGCATCGACAGCACCTTCGGCAAGGCCCGACCTAGCCTCGGGCGGCGACGCGGTCCGAGGGCCTCCGCTCCGAAGGACGACGTCATCACCACGCTCGAGCAATCTCTGCCAGGGACTTCTCCGAGAACCCGGCCCGAGCGGACGGCTCGGCCGGCCACCTCCGGGGCCTCGGCCGACCACCTTCCGAGGGCGCCAGCTCGGTCCGAAGCCTCGGCTGATCAGCTCCGACGTCGATCCTGCCAACAGACAACCCGGCTAGGCTCCGGCCAACCAGGTTTCATTTTCGAGCCAACTCCGCCTCTGCTCATGCTGATATCGCTACCCCTGGCCTCGGCTCGTCGAAGAGCGGCCGAGGGGTCTCTTTAACTAAGCTAGAGGAGCCTCGGACAACAGGTCCGACCGAGCCGAGGGATTCCTACGCCTCCGGGATACGGATACCTCACTCGTCACCTTGACACGGGGCAACTCACGCTTGGTGAAGCGGTTCAGACAATCAACAGGCGAGTCTTAGTGCTCGAAAATGAGGAAAAAACACAGCTCTGTGCCGAAGTTACATACATGTTCAGGCCCCGAAAGCCGAAATGAACAAAAAGGCCCGGCACTCGAAGTGCCATTACAAACGGAACTCCGGTTCCCCCCCCCCCCCCGCAGGTACGAACAACCCCACTCGATAGGGGCGGGCCTGCGGGGCAGCGGAAAAAACTCTCACCCCCCGAGGACGAGAGCCAGCCATTCAGGCCGGGAGACGGAGACCCAGGGCTACGGACGGAGTTGGCAATCTCGTCGGTAGAGAAGCCACTTCCGTCCACCGGCGCCTCGGGACCCGCTGCTTCCGACATGGCTGGAGGAAGTCTCCGTGAAGCTGGAGGATGCCGTTCTCCCCCAGGCGCACGGGGAAGAAGAGGGCAACCGACCCACACGGAGACAGCTCCCTGACTCGCCTCGCCCTCCCTCTTGGCCTGGTGATGAAAATCCTTGAGGCTGAGGGAGGGGCAGAGGCCGCAGCCCGGCTCGCTTTCCCCCACCATCAAGCTGGAGGTCGCCCTCTTGGGTGACCGCCGGTGGAGGGGTGCAGCCGGGCTGCACGATGAAAATCCTTGAAGCCGAACGATGGCTGAAAGGTACCAACTCCCACGGAGTTGCGTTCCTCCGGCGATGGAGCGAAAAGACGGCGGTTTCCCCCCATCCGGGGGCTCGGAAGATGGAGAGACACAATGCATAGGGGAGGTAGGAGACATGGTCACCTCACGAAGGGGGTCGCCCTCCTTTTAAAGGCAACTCCCCCTGCTTGCGCCCTCAACCGTCACGGGCTGAGTCCTCTCCAACACGCCTCCAAAGCCCTTCCCTGCGGCGCGGGGGCTGGGGCCCGCCTGTCATGCAGACCGGCCCTAAGCAGAAGAAGCCGAACCGCCGCGCACGACGCACGCAACCACCCAGCGGTTACAAGTAACCCTCCACTTTTGCTCGGACCAGCGGGCGAAAGGGGCAGGCGGCCATGCAGGCGGCATGCAACCGCGCCAAGTGGACGCGCCTCTCCGACTCCTGACAGGCCAGCGCGACGGCTCAAGCCCACGCGTCGTGCAACTGGCGCGCCGGGCGCTGCATGCGAACCACTATGCCACTCGCTCCACCACCGCACCTCCTCGATTGCGGAACCGGTACCGCGATTCGAGGCGACCCAGCCCACGACCCGGCAGCGCCAGCCTGGCGCAGCGGTCAAAAGCGGTCAAAAATGGGCCGGCAGTAATGACGGTGGCAGGCGAGCGAGAGCAGCGGTCACGCCATCTGCCAAGCTCATGTCCCATCCGGAGGCAGCAAGAGAACCCCCTCTCACGGCGTGACGACGACGCGCTCGTGACCCGTACCTCGAACGGCTCGCGCACGCGCGACGGTAACCTCGCCAACTACTCACCTCGGCGCATTAACTCCGCGGCTCGACGGACAGCGCTACGGGCGGGAGCGGCTGGTGACGTTTCGCCTTCGCCAAAACAACCGCGCCGAAAAAGGTACGCCACGACGTTCAATTTCGAATCCTTTTTCCCTTTTCCTTCTTTCTCTATCTCTTGCAACAGGGACCGAGAAGGGGGATAACCCCAAAGGGATCCTTCCCCGTGAAGGAACTAGGCTCCGAGCCTCCCTACTGATCAGGGGTTCGAAGGCTGGCCCCCCGAAGGGTTCAACAGCCGCCTCAGATCGCGTGGGCCCGACACCCACTACTGGTCAGGGGTTCGAAGGTCGGCCTCCCGAAAGGTTCCATGACCGCCTCAGGCTACTAGGGCTCCGTGCCCCCTACTGATCAGGGGTTCGAAGGCTGGCCTGTCGAAGGGTTCACAGTCGCCTCAGACGCCGAGCGAGGGATGACCAGGGGTACGTTCGATACATAACCAAGGCTCGGGCTGCGCTCCCGAGGTACCCTAGGACATTTCCGAGACCAGCGGGAACGACTCTGTAACGGAATCCCATCGGAGGGAGGCAACGAGCCCTCGGACCCCGTCGCTAGGGGACCGGGTCCGGCAGATCACCCGCAGGTACTTTTGGGCGTGCCTCCGGGCCCCTAGCCGACCCCTAACGAACGGGGCACGGACGTCCACTCGGATTACCCGATTGCAGCTCACCGGAGACACCATGTTCGGTGCCCATCGAGGGTAACATGGCGCACTCCCCCCCTCCTCCTTGCGGAAAGGCGACGTAGGGGCGTATATAAAAAGTCGAGTCTGTCCCTGATCGTCCTCTCGCTCCGTGCGAAGGCTCGGGGGCTGCTCTCGCAAACCCGGCTCCGGCCGAACCGTTGACAGCGTCAACATACCAGCCCGAGAACTTGGGCCCCGACAGTGCACCTGGGTTACGCCCTGCTCGCATGAGGGAACCGCCAGACCAGCCGAGGCATTACGCAAGGCATTAAGACCTCGAAGGAGTGAAACCACTCCTCCGAGGCCTCGGGGGCTACACCTGGCGGGTGCGCTCGCGCGCACCCACCGGAACAAAGCACCACCGGGAAAGGCTGGTCCCCTTGCAAAAAAGTGCGACGCAAGCCTCCAAGCGAGTGTTAACACTCCCTTCGAGGCTCGGGGGCTACTGTCGGGGACCATAATTAGGGGTACCCTCAAGACGCCTAATTCTCAGCTGGTAACCCCCATCAGCATAAAGCTGCAGAGGCCTGATGTGTTTGATTAAGTCAGGGATCAGTCCATACGAGTGACTTGACCACGCCACGCCCGAGCCTAGCCTCGGGCGAGGGCAGCCGACCCTAAGATGACTCCGTCTCGCCTGAGGCCTCCTCTTTCACGGTAGACGCATCTCCGGCTCGCCCTAGGCCCCGCCTTCGATAAGAAGAAACCCTGACTAAATCACCGCGCCAACCGACCGAGTCACCGGGGCGTTTAACGCAAAAGGTAAGACCGACGGGCGACCAGACTTCGCCAGAGGTGCCATAGGAGGCTCCGCCCGACCCAGGGCTCGGACTCGGGCTAAGGCCCCGGAAGACGGCGAACTCCGCTCCGCCCGACCCAGGGCTCGGACTCGGGCTAAGGCCCCGGAAGACGGCGAACTCCGCTCCGCCCGACCCAGGGCTCGGACTCGGGCTAAGGCCCCGGAAGACGGCGAACTCCGCTTCGCCCGACCAAGGGCTCGGACTCGGGCTAAGGCCCCGGAAGACGACGAACTCCGCCTCGCCCGACCCAGGGCTCGGACACCGCCTCGGCCTCTGCCGAACGATCTCCGCCTCGCCCGACCCAGGGCTCGGACTCTGCTTCTGTCTTGCAGGACGGACTCAGCCTCGGCTTCGGGAGCCTCCACGACGCCCGACCTAGGATACGAGACCGCCACGTCAACAGGGAGCGTCATCATCACCCTACCCTGAGCCGACTTGGGTCACAGAGAACAAGACCGGCGTCCCATCTGGCCAGCTACGCCAGATAGGCAATGATGGCGCCCCGCTAGATCATGACGACGGCGGCTCTCAGCTCCCTTACGAAAGCAGGAGAACGTCAGCAAGGGCCCAGCCACTTCGACAGCTGTCCCCCCGTCCGGCTCCGTTACTCCTCCAACAGCCACGACGCCACACCAACAGGGTGCCAAGATCTCTCCGGCTGCCACCTTGGCATGTACATAGGGCGCTAGCTCTCCCTCGCTAGACACGTAGCACCTTGCTACACCCCCATTCTGTACACCTGGATCCTCTCCTTACGACTATAAAAGGAAGGACCAGGGCCTTCTTAGAGAAGGTTGGCCTCGCGGGGACGAAGGGCAGGGGCAGGCGCTCTCTAGGGGCCGCTCGCTTCCCCTCACCTCGCGCGGACGCTTGTAACCCCCTACTGCAAGCGCACCCGACCTGGGCGCGGGACGAACACGAAGGCCGCGGGAATTCTCCGACTCCCTCACGACCCGGCTCCGGCCACCGACCTCTCTCTCTCTGTTCCCCCCTTCGCGCTCGCCCACGCGCTCGACCCATCTGGGCTGGGGCACGCGGCACTCTCACTCGTCGGCTCGGGGACCCCCCGGTCTCGGAACGCCGACAAATTTTGTAGGATGGCACAGTTCCACCTCCTCGACCCGTTCTACGACGAGAGCCACCGGGGGCGCCTTCTGTCGGAAGGCCAGGTATTCAATTGTAAATATTTTTTTGTAGAATTGTTGTTGTACAAATGGTGTTGCTAATATAATATTTTTCTGTGTAGGACCTAACAACGCTTCGTTCTAGGACACACAATGGGTTTCTAGACATGGTATGAGAGGTACACTAATTACCTCAGACGAGCAAGTTTAGATGTAATATCGTACCAGTTACGACACGGGTTGCCTACTATTGACTTAGCGGCCATTACTGCACTTGTGGCAGGTATTGTTTTAGGATTTTGTAAAATTATTCTTGAAACATTGAGCTTGTTTACAATAAATTATTTTTTTAATTATGTAGGTGGCGGCCCGAGACACATAGTTTTCATCTTCCTTTTGGTCATCGGGTCGACTCATGTCTCTTCACGAAGCCACCGACATCCTGATTACAAATTTCACTTTCACCCTGACGTGTCGACTCATGTCTCTTCGTGCATGTTTGGTTTAGCTTTTTTCTGACCAGCTATTCTGAAAATCTGGCTGTGGGGAGAATCTGGCTATGGGGGAGAATCTGAGTATCATTACGATTACGTGTGGAGGAAGATAAAGTTGTTTATAGGGCTCAGGATCTAGAAAGTGACAGATTCCTATTATTACAATGACTCAACCGATTATGTGTTTATGTTGATTTTGGATGGTTTTTGCTCCAATGAATTTTATAGAAGCTGGCTGAAAAGCTGAGTGTTTGACAGTCCGCAGCAGTTTTTGATGGCCAGAAGCTGCCAGAAGCCGAAACAAACATGCCCGGTTTGCACTGGCCCATGTATAGTTAGATTCTGTATTTTGAACACCCTTCAGTCCAGTCCAGTGGGCAGAGGTAAAGGGAAATGTCCGGGCCCGACATACCCCACGACACAGACGATTACTGTTTGTGCTGCTGGCAGGACGTGACACGCAAGGCCCAAGAGACGCGGCCCATGGGTCAAGAAGTTCAGTACCTACATGTACACCACGTTTCCATTCCATTTTTTTTCTTCTAATTTAATTTCGATTAGAGGGATACGGAACATGTCGCCTAACGCCATGACGCGCCGTTCGTCGCCGTGCTCGTGCTCATGCGTGCAGACGTTCGCAAGGCGACGACGCTGGCAGCGGCGTCCAGTTCCAGAGGATTAATGTGGCGTATCAGGTGAGCATCGCTTACGTTACGTACGTACCCCAGCATTTCATTCCTGCTGGTAATTCGAGCCTTTATTTCATTTTGTTTTGTTCTTTTAGAAAAAAACATCGTTTATGTTCCGTCCATGTTGCTAGCTGATCCTGATCGTGACCTGACGCGATCGCAGATGCTGATGAGCAACACGAGGGAGGCCGACGCGCGGCTGGAGTACTGGCGGCTCAAGTACAGCCTCGCCGACGAGGATCTCGACCGGTACAGTACAGGCACTCTACCTCAACCAAGAGGACGGCGACTGGTTCGACATGTGAAGTGAAGGAAAGGAACCGAAGCAAAGCAGCCAACCGATAGACAAGGATTTTTATTTATTTACGTAGCCCTGTTTATCTACTACGTCTACTGGCTACTTCTCTCCCCTGTTTTATAGCGGGTGAAGGGATACTACAGTTAGGTAACAAGTGCAGTGGCATTCGTGTTTCAGAAACATACCAAATTACAATTCGTTTTAGTATTTTATTACATTCATACAATAATAATAATTGAGGTAAGGATTTATCATCATCTATTTAAATATAAACATAAAAAAAATAAGAGAGCTAAAACGAATAGGACGGAACGTATTAAACTCGATAAGATCTGATTCCCGAAGTTAGTTAGGCCACCAGACCGACCTTCTCCGCCAGACGAATTACTGCTGGTCAGCCAAGCCGACTTAGGACTTGTTCGATTATTTTTAATCTATAACGATTGGAGGGGATTAATATGGATTAGAAATTTTTTTGATTTACTAGGGATTGAAACCCCCTCAATCCCCATTAATCCATAAGAATTGTGGTAGAACCAAACAAGCCCTTAGTGGCGTCGAATTTTTATTGGTTTCTGAATCGATTCAAAATTGAAAACTCGTACAACTTGTTTTAAGAGCAATTCCAATAAATGTCTTAAACCGACTCCTATCTTAAAAACATAGGACTGTAGATAATAAAATAGCTTTTAAGAGAGAACTCTAGACAATAAAATACCTTTCAAGAGAGGTTTCTATTTTATAAATTTTGTCGGGGACCATAATTAGGGGTACCCTCAAGACGCCTAATTCTCAGCTGGTAACCCCTATCAGCATAAAGCTGCAGAGGCCTGATGGGTGCGATTAAGTCAGGGATCAGTCCATACGAGCGACTTGATCACGCCTCGCCCGAGCCTAGCCTCGGGCAAGAGCAGCCGACCCTTAGGTGTTTCCGTCTCGCCCGAGGCCCCCTTTTTTACGGCAGACGCATCTCCGGCTCGCCCGAGGCCTTGCCTTCGTTAAGAAGCAACCCTGACTAAATCGCCGCGCCGACCGACCGAGTCACAGGGGCATTTAACGCAAAGAGTGAGACTGACGGGCGGCCAGGCCTCGCCAAAAGCGCCATGGGAAGCTCCGCCCGACCCAGGGCTCGGACTCAGGCTAAGGCCCCGGAAGACGGCGAACTCCGCTCCGCCCGACCCAGGGCTCGGACTCGGGCTAAGGCCCCGGAAGACGGCGAACTCCGCTCCGCCCGACCCAGGGCTCGGACTCGGGCTAAGGCCCCGGAAGACGGCGAACTCCGCTCCGCCCGACCCCGGGCTCGGACTCGGGCTAAGGCCCCGGAAGACGACGAACTCCGCTTCGCCCGACCCAGGGCTCGGACTCCGCCCTGGCCTCTGCCGAACGACCTCCGCCTCGCCCGACCCAGGGCTCGGACTCCGCCCTGGCCTCTGCCGAATGACCTCCGCCTCGCCCGACCCAGGAGCTCGGGCTCGGCCTCGGCCATGGAAGACAGACTCGACCTCAGCCTCGGAGGAGCCTCCACGTCGCCCGACCTAGGGCACAGGTCCGCCACGTCAACAGGGAGCGCCATCATCACCCTACCCCGAGCCGACTCGGGCCGCAGAGAACAAGACCGACGTCCCATCTGGCTAGCTCCGCCAGATAGGCAATGATGGCGCCCCGCTAGCCCTATGACGACGGCGGCTCTCAGCTCCCTTACGGAAGCAGGGGGACGTCGGCAAGGACCCAACAGCTCCGACAGCTGTCCCTCCGCCCGGCTCCGTTGCTCCACCGACAGCCACGACACCACACCAGCTGGGTGCCAAGATCTCTCCGGCTGCCACCTTGGCATGTACTTAGGGCGCTAGCTCTCCCCCGCTAGACACGTAGCACTCGGCTACACCCCCATTGTATACCTGGATCCTCTCCTTGCGCCTATAAAAGGAAGGACCAGGGCCTTCTTAGAGAAGGTTGGCCTCGCGGGAACGAGGGCAGGGGCAGGCGCTCTCTTGGGGCCGCTCGCTCCCCTCACCCGCGCGGACGCTTGTAACCCCCTACTGCAAGCGCACCCGACCTGGGCGCGGGACGAACACGAAGGCCGCGGGATCTCCGCCTCCCTCACGACCCGGCTCCGGCCACCTCGCTCTTCCCCCCTTCGCGCTCGCCCACGCGCTCGACCCATCTGGGCTGGGGCACGCGGCACACTCACTCGTCGGCTCGGGGACCCCCCGGTCTCGAAACGCCGACAGTTGGCGCGCCAGGTAGGGGCCTGCTGCGTGTTGACAAGCAGTTTCCCGTCAAGCTCCAGATGGGCAGTCTCCAACGACCTCTTCAACCCGGGACGGTGCTCCGTTTCGGGAGCCTCGAGTTCATGTCTTTCGACGGCAGCTACGACATGATACTCCTTCCACCGCCACGCGACGGCGACAACGGTGGCCGACGGCCCGCTCGCCGGCGGCGGAATCGACGACGTCTTTCCCGCGTGGGGAAAGGACAAATTTCGAGCTCGCCCCATCCTCTCCCTCGCCATCGGAGGAGGAGACGGGGCGACCAGGGCCGAGCGGGAGGCTGCGCTCCGTCGGCTATCGAGCAAGTGGACGACGCCAGCACGCTCACGGAGGGCCTGCAGGACGTCGCCCTCGTACCCAGGACGACGGCGCGATCAACCCCCGAGGTGACTTCGTCGCTCCTCGTCGACCAAAAGGTACCAACTGATTCCCATCTTTCGTCATTTCGACTCGACCTCAACCCGCCTAGCGACCTCGCTCTGGCGGCCGCTCACGTTGAGGCGAGTGCAACCTCCTTGGGGTTTCGTGTGCGGTCGCCTTGGGACCGATTGACGGGCGTCTCGACCTACGGGCCCTCTGGGTCCGAGGAAGATGACGACCCCAGCATCTGCTGGGATTTCTCTGGATCTGGCAACCCCAGTGCCATGCGGGACTTCATGGCCGCATGCAACTACTGCCTCTCCGACTGTTCCGACGGCAGCCGCGGCCTTGACGACAAGGATTGTGGCCCGAGCCGCGAATGTTTCCACGTCGAGCTAGGGGATCCCTCCGGAGGCAGCTGTCTCGGCATGCCGGAGGATGGTGATCTCCCTAGGCCGGTGCCTCGCGCCGACATCCCGCGGGAGCTAGCTGTGGTCCCCGTTCCGGCGGGGGGTCACGACCCACAGCTCGAGCAAGTCCGCGGGGCGCAGGCCGGGCTCGATGAGGGAGCAGGAGCGCTCGAGGCGATCCGCCGGGACGTCGGGCAGGTATGAGCAGGCCAGCCCCCGGCCGGAGAAATACGTCACCTGCCCCAGGGTCTCCAGCACCGCATCGCCAACGATGCCAGGGACAGGCCGCCACCCGCAACCGGCGGAACCGGCCAGGACCTGGCAGCCGCAGCGATGCTCCTCCGCACGATGCCGGAGTCATCAACCACCGAGGGTCGGCGAATCCAGGGAGAGCTCAAGCATCTCCTGGAGGCGCTGCGGCCCGGCGGGCCGAGAGCTCTGCCTCCCGAAGGCAGGGGTACCCCTCGGAACCTCGTGCCGCGACTTCCCGACTCATGCGGGAAGCCTCAGTCTACACCGGGCGCACGCGCAACACCGCGCCTGCGGCCCCGGGCCACCTCGGCGACGAGCACCCTCCTCGCGATCGTCGGGCCTGCCTCGACGAAAGGGTGCACCGAGGCTATCACCCCAGGCGTGGGGGACGCTACGACAGCGGGGAGGATCGGAGTCCCTCGCCCGAACCACCCGGTCCGCAGGTCTTCAGCCGAGCCATTCGGCGGGCGCCGTTCCCGACCCGATTCCGACCCCCGACTACTATCACAAAGTACTCGGGGGAAACAAGACCGGAATTGTGGCTCGCGGACTACCGCCTGGCCTGTCAACTGGGTGGAACGGACGACGACAACCTCATCATCCGCAACCTCCCCCTGTTCCTCTCCGACACTGCTCGTGCTTGGTTGGAGCACCTGCCTCCGGGGCAGATTTCCAACTGGGAGGATTTGGTCCAAGCTTTCGCCGGCAACTTCCAGGGCACGTACGTGCGCCCCGGGAACTCCTGGGACCTCCGAAGCTACGGACAACAGCCGGGAGAGTCTCTTCGGGACTACATCCGGCGATTCTCGAAGCAGCGCACCGAGCTGCCCAACATCACCGACTCCGATGTCATCGGCGCGTTCCTTGCCGGCACCACCTGCCGTGACCTGGTGAGCAAGTTGGGTCGCAAGACCCCCACCAGGGCGAGCGAGCTGATGGACATTGATAGTCGCCTAGAGGGGGGGGGGTGAATAGGGCGAAACTGAAATTTACAAAAATAATCACAACTACAAGCCGGGTTAGCGTTAGAAATATAAACGAGTCCGCGAGAGAGGGCGCAAAACAAATCGCAAGCGAATAAGAGTGTGACACGCGGATTTGTTTTACCGAGGTTCGGTTCTCGCAAACCTACTCCCCGTTGAGGAGGCCACAAAGGCCGGGTCTCTTTCAACCCTTCCCTCTCTCAAACGATCCCACGGATCGAGTGAGCTTTCTCTTCTTCTCAATCAACCGGGAACAAAGCTTCCCCGCAAGGGCCACCACACAATTGGTGCCTCTTGCCTTGGTTACAATTGAGTGTTGATCTCAAGAACAAGTGAGAAAGAAAAGAATGCGATCCAAGCGCAAGAGCTCGAAAGAACACAAGCAAATCACTCTCTCTAGTCACTATGGTGTTGTGTGGAATTTGGAGAGGACTTGATCTATTTGGTGTGTCTAGAATTGAATGCTAGAGCTCTTGTAGTAGTTGAGAAGTGGAAAACTTGGATGGCAATGAATGTGGGGTGGTTGGGGTATTTATAGCCCCAACCACCAAAAGTGACCGTTGCTGGAAGCTGTCTGTTCGATGGCGCACCGGACAGTCCGGTGCCCCTGCCACGTCACCATTGCCGTTGGATTCTGACCGTTGGAGCTTCTGACTTCTGGGCCCTCCTGGGTGTCCGGTGCACACCGGACATGTACTGTTTGATGTCCGGTGCACCGGTATGGGCGTGCCTGACGTCTGCGCGCGCTGCGCGCGCATTAAATGCACCGCAGGGAGCCGTTGGCGCCGCAGGGAGCCGTTGGCGCCGCAGGGAGCCGTTGCTCCGCTGGCACACCGGACAGTCCGGTGCACACCGGACAGTCCGGTGAATTTTAGCGGAGCGGCTGCCGAGCGAACCCGAGGCTGGCGAGTTCCGGAGGCCGCGCTTCCTTGGAGCACCGGACATGTCCGGTGCACACCGGACAGTCCGGTGAATTATAGCGCGCCGGCTTCCGAGAATTCCCGAGGGCGAAGAGTTTGAGTTGGACTCCTCTGGGCGCACCGGACAGTGTCCGGTGCACACCGGACAGTCCGGTGCCTCCAGCCAGAGGTGCCCTCGGTTGCCTCGTTGCTCCTTTGTTGAATCCAACACTTGGTCTTTTTATTGGCTAAATGTGAACCTTTTGCACCTGTATAACTTATGCACTAGAGTAAACTAGTTAGTCCAATGTTTGTGTTGGACAATTCAACCACCAAAATTATTTTAGGAACTAGGTGTAAGCCTAATTCCCTTTCAATCTCCCCCTTTTTGGTGATTGATGCCAACACAAACCAAAGCAAATATAAAAGTGCATAATTGAACTAGTTTACATAATGTAAGTGCAAAGGTTGCTTGGAATTGAGCCAATATATACTTATATGATGCGCATGGATGTTTTCTTTGTTTTTTGACATATTGGACCACACTTGCACCATAAGTTTTGTTTTTGCAAATTCTTTTGTAAATTCTTTTTCAAAGTCATTTTGCAAGATAGTCAAAGGTAAATGAATAAGATTTGCAAAGCATTTTCAAGATTTGAAATTTTCTTCCTTTGTTCAAATGCTTTTTCTTTGACTAAACAAAACTCCCCCTCAAATAAGGTCTCCTCTTAGTGTTCAAGAGGGTTTTGATTTATCATTTTGAAATACTATTTCCTCCCCCTTTAGAACATAAAGAGATACCAATTTTGAAATTTACCAATGAAAATCATCAAATTTAAAAAATTAGGTGGTGGTGCGGTCCTTTTGCGTGGTGGTGCGGTCCTTTTGCTTTGGGCTCATATTTTCTCCCCCTTTGGCATGAATCGCCAAAAACGGAATCATTAGAGCCCAATGAGGTACTTTCTCCCCCTTTGGTCATGAAATGAATGAGTGAAGATTATACCAAAGTTGGAGAGATGATGCGGAGCGACGGCGAAGGATGAGTAGTAGAGTGGAGTGGAAGCCTTTGTCTTCGCCGAAGACTCCTATTCCCTTTCAATATACCTATGACTTGGTTTGAAATTCACTTGAAAACACATTAGTCATAGCATATATAAAAGAGACATGATCAAAGGTATATTTATGAGCTATGTGTGCAAGACTAGCAAAAGAAATTCCGAGAATCAAGAATATTGAGCTCATGCCTAAGTCTGGTAAAAGATTGTTCGTCAAGTGGCTTGGTAAAGATATCGGCTAATTGATCTTTAGTATTAATGTAAGAAATCTCGATATCCCCCTTTTGTTGGTGATCCCGAAGAAAGTGATACCGAATAGCTATGTGCTTAGTGCGGCTATGCTCGACGGGATTGTCGGCCATTTTGATTGCACTCTCATTGTCACATAGCAAAGGGACTTTGGTTAATTTGTAACCGTAGTCCCGCAGGGTTTGCCTCATCCAAAGCAATTGCGCGCAACAATGGCCTGCGGCAATATACTCGGCTTCGGCGGTAGAAAGAGCGACCGAATTTTGCTTCTTTGAAGCCCAAGACACCAAGGATCTTCCCAAGAACTGGCAAGTCCCCGATGTGCTCTTCCTATTTATCCTACACCCTGCCCAATCGGCATCCGAATAACCAATCAAATCAAATGTGGATCCCCGAGGGTACCAAAGCCCAAACTTAGGAGTAAAAGCCAAATATCTCAAGATTCGTTTTACGGCCGTAAGGTGTGATTCCTTAGGGTCGGCTTGGAATCTTGCACACATGCATACGGAAAGCATTATGTCCGGTCGAGATGCACACAAATAAAGCAATGAACCAATCATCGACCGGTATACCTTTTGATCCACGGACTTACCTCCCGTGTCGAGGTCGAGATGCCCATTTGTTCCCATGGGTGTCTTGATGGGCTTGGCATCCTTCATTCCAAACTTGCTTAGAATGTCTTGAGTATACTTTGTTTGGCTAATGAAGGTGCCCTCTTGGAGTTGCTTGACTTGGAATCCTAGAAAATACTTCAACTCCCCCATCATTGACATCTCGAATTTTTGTGTCATGATCTTACTAAATTCTTCACATGTAGATTTGTTAGTAGACCCAAATATGATATCATCAACATAAATTTGGCATACAAACAAATCATTATCAAGAGTCTTAGTGAATAAAGTAGGATCGGCTTTGCCGACTTTGAAGCCATTTGCAATAAGGAAATCTCTAAGGCATTCATACCATGCTCTTGGGGCTTGCTTAAGCCCATAAAGCGCCTTAGAGAGCCTATAAACATGGTTAGGGTACTCACTGTCTTCAAAGCCGGGAGGTTGCTCAACATAGACCTCCTCCTTGATTGGTCCATTGAGGAAGGCACTCTTCACGTCCATTTGGTAGAGCTTGAAGCCATGGTAAGTAGCATAGGCTAATAATATACGAATTGACTCAAGCCTAGCTACGGGTGCATAGGTTTCACCAAAATCCAAACCTTCGACTTGTGAATACCCCTTGGCCACGAGTCGAGCTTTGTTCCTAGTCACCACACCATGCTCGTCTTGCTTGTTGCGGAAGACCCACTTGGTTCCTACAACATTTTGATTAGGACGTGGAACTAAGTGCCATACCTCGTTCCTTGTGAAATTGTTGAGCTCCTCTTGCATCGCCATCACCCAATCCGAATCTTGAAGTGCTTCCTCTACCCTGTGTGGCTCAATGGAGGAAACAAACGAGTAATGTTCACAAAAATGAGCAACACGAGATCGAGTAGTTACCCCCTAATGAATGTCGCCGAGGATGGTGTCGACGGGGTGATCTCGTTGTATTGCTTGGTGGACTCTTGGGTGTGGCGGTCTTGGTTGTTCATCCTCCTTGTCTTCATCATTTGCATCTCCCCCTTGATCGTTGCCATCATTTTGAGGTGGCTCATCTTCTTGATCTTCTTGTTCAACATCTTGAGCCTCATCCTCAACTTGAGTTGGTGGAGATACTTGCGTGGAGGAGGATGGTTGATCTTGTGCATTTGAAGGCTCTTCGGATTCCTTAGGACACACATCCCCAATGGACATGTTCCTTAGCGCTATGCATGGAGCCTGTTCTTCACCTATATCATCAAGATCAACTTGCTCTACTTGAGAGCCGTTAGTCTCATCAAACACAACGTCACAAGAAACTTCAACAAGTCCTGAGGACTTGTTAAAGACTCTATATGCCCTTGTGTTTGAGTCATATCCTAGTAAAAAGCCTTCTACAGTTTTAGGAGCAAATTTAGATTTTCTACCTCTTTTGACAAGAATAAAACATTTGCTGCCAAAAACTCTAAAATATGAAATATTGGGCTTTTTACCGGTTAGGAGTTCATAAGATGTCTTCTTGAGGATTCGGTGAAGATATAACCAGTTGATGGCGTAGCAGGCGGTGTTGACCGCCTCGGCCCAAAACCGATCCGGTGTCTTGTACTCATCAAGCATGGTTCTTGCCATGTCTAATAGAGTTCGATTCTTCCTCTCCACTACACCATTTTGTTGTGGAGTGTAGGGAGAAGAGAACTCATGCTTGATGCCCTCCTCCTCAAGGAAACCTTCAATTTGAGCGTTCTTGAACTCCGTCCCATTGTCGCTTCTAATTTTCTTGATCCTTAAGCCGAACTCATTTTGAGCACGTCTCAAGAATCCCTTTAAAGTCTCTTGGGTATGAGATTTGTCCTGCAAAAAGAACACCCAAGTGAAGCGAGAATAGTCATCCACAATTACAAGACAATACTTACTACCGCTGATGCTTATGTAAGCGATCGGGCCGAATAAATCCATGTGTAGAAGCTCCAGTGGCCTATCGGTAGTCATGATGTTTTTGTGTGGATGATGGATGCCAACTTGCTTCCCGGCTTGGCATGCGCTACAAATCCTGTCTTTCTCAAAATGAACATCGGTTAGTCCCAAAATGTGTTCTCCCTTTAGAAGCTTGTGAAGATTCTTCATTCCAACATGGGCTAGTCGGCGGTGCCAGAGCCAACCCAAGTTAGTCTTAGCAATCAGGCAAGTGTCGAGTTCAGCTCTATTAAAATCTACTAAGTATAGCTGACCCTCTAACACTCCCTTAAAAGCTATTGAATCATCACTTCTTCTAAAGACAGTAACACCAATATCAGTAAAAAGACAGTTGTAGCCCATTTGACACAACTGGGATACGGAAAGCAAATTGTAATCTAACGAATCTACAAGAAAAACATTGGAAATAGAATGGTCAGGAGATATAGCAATTTTACCCAATCCTTTGACCAAACCTTGATTTCCATCCCCGAATGTGATAGCTCGTTGGGGATCTTGGTTTTTCTCATATGAGGAGAACATCCTTTTCTCCCCTGTCATATGGTTTGTGCACCCGCTATCGAGTATCCAACTTGAGCCCCCGGATGCATAAACCTACAAAACAGGTTTAGTTCTTTGTTTTAGGTACCCAAACGGTTTTGGGTCCTTTGGCATTAGATACAAGAACTTTGGGTACCCAAACACAAGTCTTGGAGCCCTTGTGTTTGCCCCCAACAATTTTGGCAACTACCTTGCCTGATTTGTTAGTTAAAACATAAGATGCATCAAAAGTTTTAAATGAAATGGCATGATCATTTGATGCACTAGTAGTTTTCTTTCTAGGCAACTTGGCATGGGTTGGTTGCCTAGATCTAGATGTCTCACCCTTATACATAAAAGCATGATTAGGGCCAGAGTGAGACTTCCTAGAATGAATTTTCCTGATTTTGCTCTCAGGATGGCCGGCAGGGTACAAAATGTAACCCTCGTTATCCTGAGGCATGGGAGCCTTGCCCTTAACAAAGTTAGACAAGTTCTTTGGAGGGGCATTAATTTTGACATTGTCTCCCCTTTTGAAGCCAATGCCATCCTTAATGCCAGGGCGTCTCCCATTATAGAGCATGCTTCTAGCAAGTTTAAATTTTTCATTTTCTAAGTCATGCTCTCTAATCTTAGCATTAAGTTGTGCTATGTGATCATTTTGTTTTTTAATTAAGGCTAGGTGATCATGGATAGCATCAATATTAATATCTCTACATCTAGTACAAATGGAAATATGCTCAGTAGATGTAGATGGTTTGCAAGATTTTAATTCAATGACCTTAGCATGCAATAAATCATTTTTAGTTCTAAGGTCGGAAATAGTAGCATTGCAAACATCAAAATCCTTAGCCTTAGCAATTAATTTCTCATTCTCATTTCTAAGGCTAGCAATAGAACAGTTCAATTTTTCAATCCTAGCAATCAAATCATTATCATTTCTAGGAATTGAAACATTGCAAATATGAGAATCAACCTTAGCTAACAAATTTGCATTTTCATTTCTAAGGTTGTCTAAAGTCTCATGACAAGTGCTTAGCTCACTAGACAATTTTTCACATTTTTCTCTTTCTAGAGCATAAGCATTTTTAACCTTAACATGCTTCTTATTTTCTTTAATAAGGAAGTCCTCTTGAGAGTCCAAGAGATCATCCTTCTCATGTATAGCACTAATCAATTCATTTAATTTTTCCTTTTGTTGCATGTTGAGGTTAGCAAAAAGAATGCGCAAATTATCCTCTTCATTTTTATCATCATCCTCATCACTAGATGTTTCATATTTAGTGGAGGACTTTGATTTTACCTTCTTTTTGCTGTCCTTGGCCATGAGACACTTGTGGCCGACGTTGGGGAAGAGGAGGCCCTTGGTGACGGCGATGTTGGCGGCGTCCTCGTCGTCGGAGGAGTCGCTTGAGCTTTCGTCGGAGTCCCACTCCCGACAAACATGGGCATCGCCGCCCTTCTTCTTGTAGTATCTCTTCTTCTCCTTCCTCTTGCCCTTCTTGTCGTCGCCCCTGTCACTATCACTAGACATAGGACATTTTGCAATAAAATGACCGGGCTTACCACACTTGTAGCAAACCTTCTTGGAACGGGATTTGTAATCCTTCCCCTTCCGTTGCCTGAGGATTTGCCGAAAACTCTTGATGATTAGGGCCATCTCCTCGTTGTCGAGCTTGGAGGCGTCAATTGGTTGTCTACTTGGTGTAGACTCCTCCTTCTTCTCCTCCGTTGCCTTGAAGGCCACCGGTTGCGCCTCGGATGTGGAAGGCTCGTCAAGCTCGTTGATCTTCTTGGAGCCCTTAATCATGCATTCAAAACTCACAAAATTCCCGATAACTTCCTCGGGGGTCATTTGTGGATATCTAGGATTGCCACGAATTAATTGAACTTGTGTGGGGTTAAGGAAAATAAGGGCTCTTAGAATAACCTTAACCACTTCGTGGTCATCCCATTTTGCGCTTCCGAGGTTGCGCACTTGGTTCACCAAGGTCTTGAGCCGGTTGTACATGTCTTGTGGCTCCTCCCCTTGGCGAAGACGGAAGCGACCGAGCTCCCCCTCGATCGTTTCCCGCTTGGTGATCTTGGTGAGTTCATCACCCTCGTGCGCCGTCTTGAGTAGGTCCCAAATCTCCTTGGCGTTCTTCAACCCTTGTACTTTGTTGTATTCCTCCTTGCTTAGAGAGGCAAGGAGGATGGTTGTGGCTTGGGAGTTGAAGTGCTCGATTTGGGCCACTTCATCCGTGTCATAGTCCTCATCCCCTACGGATGGTACCTGTACACCATACTCAACAACATCCCATAATCTTTTGTGGAGAGAGGTTAGATGAAATCGCATCAAATTACTCCACATAGCATAATCTTCACCATTAAAAGTTGGTGGTTTGCCTAATGGGACGGATAGTAAAGGTGTATGTTTAGGAATGCGAGGGTAGCGTAGGGGAATCTTACTATACTTCTTACGCTCTTGGCGTTTAGAAGTGACGGACGCCGCGTCGGAGCCGGAGGTAGATGTCGATGAAGTGTCGGTCTCATAGTAGACCACCTTCCTCATCCTCTTGTGTTTGTCCCCACTCCGATGCGGCTTGTGAGAAGAAGATTTTTCCTTTTTCTCCTTGTGGTGAGAAGAGGAAGATCTTTTCTCCTTCCGCTTGGAGGAGCTCTTCTTCTTCTCCCTTCTCTTGGTGCGGGACTCTTCCGATGAAGTGCTCCCTTGGCTTGTAGTGGGCTTGTTATCGCTGGTCTCCATCTCCCTCTTGGTGTGATCTCCCGACATCACTTCGAGCGGTTAGGCTCTAATGAAGCACCGGGCTCTGATACCAATTGATAGTCGCCTAGAGGGGGGGGGGGGTGAATAGGGCGAAACTGAAATTTACAAAAATAATCACAACTACAAGCCGGGTTAGCGTTAGAAATATAAACGAGCCCGCGAGAGAGGGCGCAAAACAAATCGCAAGCGAATAAGAGTGTGACACGCGGATTTGTTTTACCGAGGTTCGGTTCTCGCAAACCTACTCCCCGTTGAGGAGGCCACAAAGGCCGGGTCTCTTTCAACCCTTCCCTCTCTCAAACGATCCCACGGATCGAGTGAGCTTTCTCTTCTTCTCAATCAACCGGGAACAAAGCTTCCCCGCAAGGGCCACCACACAATTGGTGCCTCTTGCCTTGGTTACAATTGAGTGTTGATCTCAAGAACAAGTGAGAAAGAAAAGAATGCGATCCAAGCGCAAGAGCTCGAAAGAACACAAGCAAATCACTCTCTCTAGTCACTATGGTGTTGTGTGGAATTTGGAGAGGACTTGATCTATTTGGTGTGTCTAGAATTGAATGCTAGAGCTCTTGTAGTAGTTGAGAAGTGGAAAACTTGGATGGCAATGAATGTGGGGTGGTTGGGGTATTTATAGCCCCAACCACCAAAAGTGACCGTTGCTGGAAGCTGTCTGTTCGATGGCGCACCGGACAGTCCGGTGCACACCGGACAGTCCGGTGCCCCTGCCACGTCACCATTGCCGTTGGATTCTGACCGTTGGAGCTTCTGACTTCTGGGCCCTCCTGGGTGTCCGGTGCACACCGGACATGTACTGTTTGATGTCTGGTGCACCGGTATGGGCGTGCCTGACGTCTGCGCGCGCTGCGCGCGCATTAAATGCACCGCAGGGAGCCGTTGGCGCCGCAGGGAGCCGTTGCTCCGCTGGCACACCGGACAGTCCGGTGCACACCGGACAGTCCGGTGAATTTTAGCGGAGCGGCTGCCGAGCGAACCCGAGGCTGGCGAGTTCCGGAGGCCGCGCTTCCTTGGAGCACCGGACATGTCCGGTGCACACCGGACAGTCCGGTGAATTATAGCGCGCCGGCTTCCGAGAATTCCCGAGGGCGAAGAGTTTGAGTTGGACTCCTCTGGGCGCACCGGACAGTGTCCGGTGCACACCGGACAGTCCGGTGCCTCCAGCCAGAGGTGCCCTCGGTTGCCTCGTTGCTCCTTTGTTGAATCCAACACTTGGTCTTTTTATTGGCTAAATGTGAACCTTTTGCACCTGTATAACTTATGCACTAGAGTAAACTAGTTAGTCCAATGTTTGTGTTGGACAATTCAACCACCAAAATTATTTTAGGAACTAGGTGTAAGCCTAATTCCCTTTCAGACATCGCCACCAAGTTCGCCTCCGGCCAGGAGGCAGTCGAGGCCATCTTCCGAAAAGACAAGCAGCCCCAGGGCCGCCCGTCGGAAGATGCTCCCGAGGCGTCTACTCCGCGCGGCGCCAAGAAGAAAGGCAGGCGGAAGTCGCAAGCGAAACGCGACGCCGCCGACGCAGACCTTGTCGCCGCCGCCGAGTACAAGAACCCTCGGAAGCCCCCCAGAGGTGCCAACCTCTTCGACAAGATGCTCAAGGAGACGTGCCCTTACCATCAGGGGCCCGTCAAGCATACCCTCGAGGAATGCGTCATGCTTCGGCGCCACTTCCACAAGGCCGGGCCACCCGCAGAGGGTGGCAGGGCCCGCGACGACGACAAAAAGGAAGATCACCAAGCAGGAGGGTTCCCCGAGGTCCGCGACTGCTTCATGATCTGCGGAGGGCATGCGGCGAATGCCTCGGCTCGGCATCGCAAGCGAGAGCGACGGGAGGTCTGCTCGGTGAAGGTGGCGGCACCAGCCTACCTAGACTGGTCCGACAAGCCCATCACCTTCGACCAAGATGACCATCCCGACCACGTGCCGAGCCCGGGGAAGTACCCGCTCGTCGTCGATCCCATCATCGGCGATGTCAGGCTCACCAAGGTCCTGATGGATGGGGGCAGCTGCCACAATATCATCTACGCCGAGACCCTCAAGCTCCTGCGCGTCGATCTGTCCTCCGTCCGAGCAGGTGCTGCGCCTTTCCACGGGATCATTCCTGGGAAGCGCGTTCAGTCCCTCGGACGGCTCGACCTTCCTGTCTGCTTCGGAACACCCTCCAACTTCCGAAGGGAGACTTTGACGTTCGAGGTGGTTGGGTTCCGAGGAACCTACCACGCAGTGTTGGGAAGGCCATGCTACGCGAAGTTCATGGCCATCCCCAACTACACCTACCTAAAGCTCAAGATGCCGGGCCCCAACGGGGTCATCACCGTCGGCCCCACGTACAAACACGCGTTCGAATGCGATGTGGAGTGCGTGGAGTACGCCGAGGCCCTCGCAGAGTCCGAGGCCCTCATCGCCGACCTGGAAAACCTCTCCCGAGAGGTGCCGGACGTGAAGCGGCACGCCGGCAACTTCGAGCCAGCAGAGACGGTTAAGGCCGTCCCTCTCGACCCCAGCGGCGACACCTCCAAGCAGATCCGGATCGGTTCCGGGCTCGACCCCAAATAGGAAGCAGTGCTCGTCGACTTTCTCCGCGCAAATGCCGACGTCTTTGCGTGGAGTCCCTCGGACATGCCCGGCATACCGAGGGATGTCGCCGAGCACTCGCTGGATATTCGAGCCGGAGCCCGACTGGTCAGACAGCCTCTGCGCCGATTTGACGAGGAAAGGCGCAGAGTGATAGGCGAGGAGATCCACAAGCTGATGGTAGCAGGGTTCATCAAAGAGGTATTCCATCCCGAATGGCTTGCCAACCCTTTGCTTGTGAGGAAGAAAGGGGGGAAATGGCGGATGTGTGTAGACTACACTGGTCTCAACAAAGCATGTCCAAAGGTTCCCTACCCTCTACCTCGCATCGATCAAATCGTGGATTCCACTGCTGGGTGCGAAACCCTGTCTTTCCTCGATGCCTACTCAGGGTATCATCAAATCAAGATGAAAGAGTCCGACCAGCTCGCGACTTCTTTCATCACGCCCTTCGGCATGTACTGTTATGTCACCATGCCGTTCGGGTTGAGGAACGCGGGTGCAACGTACCAGCGGTGCATGAACCATGTGTTCGGCGAACACATCGGTCGCACGGTCGAGGCCTACGTCGATGACATCGTAGTCAAGACAAGGAAAGCCTCCGACCTTCTCTCCGACCTTGAAGTGACATTCCGGTGTCTCAAGGCGAAGGGCGTCAAGCTCAATCCCGAGAAGTGCGTCTTCAGGGTGCCCCGAGGCATGCTCCTGGGATTCATCGTCTCCGAGCGGGGCATCGAAGCCAACCCGGAGAAGATCGCAGCCATCACCAGCATGGGGCCCATCAAGGACTTAAAAGGCGTACAGAGGGTCATGGGATGTCTCGCGGCCTTGAGCCGTTTCATCTCACGCCTCGGCGAAAGAGGCCTGCCCCTGTACCGTCTCTTAAGGAAAGCCGAGTGCTTCACTTGGACTCCCGAGGCCGAGGAAGCTCTCGGGAACCTGAAGGCGCTCCTCACTCAGGCGCCCGTCTTGGTACCCCCAGCTGGTGGAGAAGCCCTCTTAGTCTACGTCGCCGCTACCACTCAGGTGGTTAGCACCGCGATCGTGGTCGAAAGGCAAGAAGAGGGGCATGCATTGCCCGTTCAGAGGCCAGTCTAATTCGTCAGCGAGGTGCTGTCCGAAACCAAGATCCGCTACCCACAAGTCCAGAAGCTGCTGTATGCAGTGATCCTAACGAGGCGAAAGTTGCGACATTACTTCGAGTCTCATCCGGTGACTGTGGTGTCATCCTTCCCCCTGGGGGAGATCATCCAGTGCCGAGAGGCCTCGGGACGGATCGCAAAGTGGGCGGTGGAAATCATGGGCGAGACAATCTCGTTCGCCCCTCGGAAGGCCATCAAGTCCCAGGTACTGGCGGACTTCGTAGCCGAATGGGTCGACACCCAGTTGCCGACGGCTCCGATCCAACCGGAGCTCTGGACCATGTTTTTCGACGGGTCGCTGATGAAGACGGGAGCCGGCGCGGGCCTGCTCTTCGTCTCGCCCCTCGAGAAACACCTGCGCTACGTGCTACGCCTCCATTTCCCGGCGTCCAACAATGTGGCTGAGTACGAAGCTCTGATCAACGGATTGCGAATCGCCATCGAGCTAGGGGTCCGACGCCTCGACGCTCGCGGCGACTCGCAGCTTGTCATCGACCAAGTCATGAAGAACTCCCACTGCCGCGACCCGAAGATGGAGGCCTACTGTGATGAGGTTCGACGCCTGGAAGACATGTTCTACGGGCTCGAGCTTAACCACATCGCTCGGCGCTACAACGAGACTGCGGACGAGCTGGCAAAGATAGCCTCGGGGCGAACGACGGTTCCCCCGGACGTCTTCTCCCGAGATCTGCACCAACCCTCCGTCAAGGTCAGCGACACGCCCGAGCCCGAGGCGCCCTCGGCCTCGTCTGAGGCACCCTCGGCCCAGCCCGAGCCATCCTCGGTTCAGCCCGAGGAACCCTCGGCCCCCGAGGGCGAGGCGCTGCGCATCGAGGAGGAGCGGGGCGGGGTCCCGCCTGATCAAGATTGGCGGACCCCGTACCTGCAATATCTCCGCCAGGGAGAGCTACCCCCCGACCAAGCCGAGGCACGGCGGGTAGCGCGACGCGCCAAGTCGTTCGTCTTGCTGGGCGATGAGAAGGAGCTTTACCACCGCAGCCCCTCGGGCATCCTCCAGCGGTGCATCTCCATCGCCGAAGGCCAGGAACTCCTGCAAGAGATACACTCGGGGGCTTGCGGCCATCACGCAGCGCCTCGAGCCCTTGTCGGGAACGCTTTCCGGCAAGGCTTCTACTGGCCGACGGCGGTGGCTGACGCCACTAGAATTGTCCGCACCTGCGAAGGGTGTCAATTCTATGCGAAGCAGACCCACCTGCCCGCTCAGGCTCTGCAGACGATACCCATCACCTGGCCCTTCGCTGTGTGGGGTCTGGACCTCGTCGGCCCTCTGCAGAAGGCACCCGGGGGCTACACGCACCTGCTGGTCGCCGTCGACAAATTCTCTAAGTGGATCGAGGTCCGACCCCTGAACAGCATCAGGTCCGAGCAGGCGGTGGCGTTCTTCACCAACATCATCCATCGCTTTGGGGTCCCGAACTCCATCATCACCGACAACGGCACCTAGTTCACCGGCAAAAAATTCTTGGATTTTTGCGAGGATCACAACATCCGGGTGGACTAGGCTGCCGTAGCTCATCCCATGTCGAATGGGCAAGTAGAGCGTGCCAACGGCATGATTCTACAAGGGCTCAAGCCTCGGATTTACAATGACCTCAACAAGTTCGGCAAGCGATGGATGAAGGAACTCCCCTCGGTGGTCTGGAGCCTGAGGACAACGTCAAGCCGAGCCACGGGTTTCACGCCGTTCTTCCTGGTCTACGGGGCCGAGGCCGTCTTGCCCACTGACCTGGAATACGGCTCCCTGAGGACGAGGGCCTACGACGATCAAAGCAACCAAGCTAGCCGAGAAGACTCGCTGGACCAGCTGGAAGAGGCTCGGGACAGGGCCTTACTACACTCGGCGCGGTATCAGCAGTCCCTGCGACGCTACCACGCCCGAGGGGTCCGACCCCGAGACCTCCAGGAGGGCGACCTGGTGCTTCGGCTGCGGCAAGACGCCCGAGGGAGGCACAAGCTCACGCCCCCCTGGGAGGGGCCATTCGTCATCGCCAAAGTTCTGAAGCCCGGAACGTACAAGCTGGCCAACAGTCAAGGCGAGGTCTACGGCAACGCTTGGAACATCCAACAGCTACGTCGCTTCTACCCTTAAGATGTTTCCAAGTTGTTCATATACCTCGCACCCACGCAAAGTTTAGTCAACAAGGAAGGGTCGGCCTCGCCTCGGCAAAGCCCGACCCTCCCTCGGGGGCTAAAAGGGGGGAAACCCCCTCTGCGTCAAAATTTTCCTCGAAAAAAAATCTCTTTTACCAGAATGTCTTTCGTGCTTTTTGACTACTTCGAAAAGTGGGTCCTGGAAACGACGGGGTACACGTAAGCAGTCAAGGCTGACCGAGCCGAGGGACTCCTACGCCTCCGGGATACGGATACCTCACTCATCACCTTCCACGATAAGTAACTCGCGTTCGGATAAAGCGGCTCCACGGATCGAACAAGTCTTTACATTCGGAAGCCCTTCTGCCGAAGCGATCCTTCGAGCCTTCTCGACCAAGTCGGTGATGGGACCCCATGGACGGGTGAAAGTACGCGTAAGCGGCAAGGCCGACCGAGCCAAGGGACTCCCACGCCTCCGGGATACGAATACCTCACTCATCACCTTCCGCGAGAAGCAACTCTCGCTCGCACTAACATCCCTGTTACCGGCAAAAAGTCCAGATACTCGAAACAAGAGGAAAAGAGACGCAGCTTTACAACGCAGCAAGGGTGTGTGTTCTGGCCTCGGCGGCCGCACAAGGCACACGCTACAAGACAATCTGATCCTGCAGGCTCGGGTCTTGACGCTGGAAGGAGGCAGCAACGCCCTCGGCATCAACGGCACCTTCGGCGAGGCCCGACCTAGCCTCGGACGGCGACGCGGTCCGAGGGTCTCCGCTCCGAAGGACGACGTCATCACCGCGCCCGGGCAATCGCTGTCAGGGGCTTCTCCGGGAATCCGGCCCGAGCAGGCGGCTCGGCCGGCCACCTCCGAGGCCTCGGCTGATCGACTCCGGCGTCGATCCTGCCAACGGACAACCCGGCTAGGCTCCGGCCAACCAGGTTTCATTTTCGAGCCAACTCCGCCTCTGTTCATACTGATATCGCTACCCCTGGCCTCGGCTCGTCGAAGAGCGGCCGAGGGGTCTCTTTAACTAAGCTAGAGGAGCCTCGGACAGCAGGGCCGATCGAGCCGAGGGACTCCTACGCCTCTGGGATACGGATACCTCACTCGTCACCTTGACACGGGGCGACTCATGCTTGGTGAAGCGGTTCAGATAATCAGCAGACGAGTCTTAGTGCTCAAAAATGAGGAAAAAACACGGCTCCGTGCCGGAATTACATACATGTTCAGGCCTCGACAGCCACAATGAACAAAAACACTGGCATCCAAGGTGCCATTACAAACGGAACTCCGGTTCCCCCCAATAGGGGCGGGCCTGCGGGGTGGCGGAAGGACTTTCACCCCCCGAGGACGAGAGGCAGCCATTCAGGCCAGGGGACGGAGACCCAGGGCTACTGACGGAGTTGGAAATCTCGTCGGTAGATAAGCCACCCCCGTCCGCCGACGCCTCGGAGCGCGCCGGCAGGTCTTTGCCCTTGCTGGGGCCGTCCAGGGCGTGGACACCGCCCTCGTGGTGCGCGGCGCAATCATCATCCGGACGGAGGACGCGGCGTTGCGCCCCGACTGTGTGACGACAACCCACCTCTTCCGGCATGGCCGGAGGAAGTCTCCGTGAGGCTGGAGGATGCCGCTCTCCCCCAGACGCCCGGGAAAGAAGAGGGCAACCGACCCACACGGAGGTAGCCCCCTGACTCGCCTCGTCCTCCATCTTGGCTTGGATGACGAAAATCCTTGAGGCTGAGGGAGGGGCAGAGGCTGCAGCCCGGCTCGCTTTCCCCCACCATCAAGCCGGAGGTCACCATCTTGGGTGACCGCCGGTGGAGGGGTGCAGCCGGGCTGCATGATGAAAATCCTTGAAGCCGAACGATGGCTGAAAGGTACCAACTCCCACGGAGTTGCGTTCCTCCAACGATGGGGCGAAAAGACGGCGGTTTCCCCCATCCGGGGGCTTGAAAGGTGGAAAGACACGACGCATAAGGGAGGAAGAAGACATGGTCGCCTTACGAAAGGGGTCGCCCTCCTTTTAAAGGCGACTCTCCCTGCTTGCGCCCCCAACCGTCACGGGCTGAGTCTTCTCCAACACGCCTCCAAAGCCCTCCCCTGCGGCATGGGGGCTAGGACCCGCATGTCATGCAGACCGGCTCCGAGCAGAAGAAGCCAAACCGCCGCGCACGGCGCACGCAACCACCCAGTGGTTACAAGTGACCCTCCGCTTTTGCCCAGACCAACGGGCGAAAGGGGCGGGCAGCCATGCGGGCGGCATGCAACCGCGCCAAGTGGACGCGCCTCTCCGACTCCTGACATGCCAGCACGGAGGCCCAAGCCCACGCGTCGCGCAACCGGCGCGCCGGAGGCTGCATGCAAGCCACTGTACCACTTGCGCCACCGCCGCACCTCCTCGATTGCGGAACCGATACCGCGACCCGAGGCGACCTAGCGCGCGACCCAGCAGCGCCAGCCTGACGCAGCGGTCAAACACGGTCAAAAGCAGGCCAGCAGTAATGGCGGTGGCAGGCACACGGGAGCAGCGGTCACGCCGTCAGCCAGGCTCGCGTCCCATCCGGAGGCAGCGAGAGAACTCCCTCTCACGGCGTGAAGACGGCGCGCCCGTGACCCGTCCCTCGAACGGCTCGCGCACGCGCAACGGCAGCCTCGCCAACTACTCGCCCCGTCGCATTAACTCCACGGCTGGACAGGCGGCGCTTCTGGCAGGAGCAGCTGGCGACGCTCCGCCTTCGCCAAAACGACCGCGCCAAAAAAGGTACGCCGCGTCGTTCAATTTCGTATCTTTTTCCCTTTTTTCCTCTTTCTCTATCTCTTGCAACAGGGATCGGGAAAGGGGATACCCCTAAAGGGATCCTTCCCCGTGAAGGAACTAGGCTCCGAGCCTCCTTACTGATCAGGGGTTCGAAGGCTGGCCCCCCGAAGGGTTCAATAGCCGCCTCAGATCGCGTGGGCCCGACACCCACTACTGGTCAGAGGTTCGAAGGTCGGCCTCCCAAAAGGTTCCACGGCCGCCTCAGGCTACTCGGGCTCCGCGCCCATTACTGATCAGGGGTTCGAAGGCTGGCCCCCCGAAGGGTTCACAGTCGCCTCAGACACCGAGCGAGGGATGACCAGGGGTACGTTCGATACATAACCGAGGCTCGGGCTGCGCTCCCGAGGTACCCTAGGACATTTCCGAGACCAGCGGGAACGATCCTGTAACGGAATCCCATCAGAGGGAGGCAACGAGCCCTCGGACCCCGTCGCCAGGGGACCGGGTCCGGCAGATCACCCGTAGGTACTTTTGGGCGTGCCTCCGGGCCCCTAGCCGACCCCCAACGAACGGGGCACGGACGTCCACTCGGATTACCCGATTGCAACTCACCGGAGACACCATGTTCGGTGCCCATCGAGGGTAACATGGCGCTCTCCTCCCCTCCTCCTTGCAGAAAGGCGACGTAGGGGCGTATGTAAAAAAGCCGAGTCTGTCCCTGATCGCCCTCTCGCCCTGTGCGGAGGCTCGGGGGCTGCTCTCGCAAACCCGGCTCCGGCCAAACCGTTGACAGCGTCAACATACCAGCCCGAGAACTTGGGCCCCGACAGTGCACCCGGGCTACGGCCTGTTCGCATGAGGGAACCGCCAGACCAGCCGAAGCATTACGCAAGGCATTAAGACCTCGAAGGAGTGAAACCACTCCTCCGAGGCCTCGGGGGCTACACCCGGCGGGTGCGCTCGCGCGCACCCACCGGAACAAAGTGCAACCGAGAAAGGCTGGTCCCCTTGCAAAAAAGTGCGACGGAAGCCTCCAAGCGAGTGCTAACACTCCCTTCGAGGCTCGGGGGCTACTGTCGGGGACCATAATTAGGGGTACCCTCAAGACGCCTAATTCTCACCTGGTAACCCCCATCAGCATAAAGCTGCAGAGGCCTGATGGGTGCGATTAAGTCAGGGATCAGTCCATACGAGCGACTTGATCACGCCTCGCCCGAGCCTAGCCTCGGGCAAGAGCAGCCGACCCTTAGGTGTTTCCGTCTCGCCCGAGGCCCCCTTTTTTACGGCAGACGCATCTCCGGCTCGCCCGAGGCCTTGCCTTTGTTAAGAAGCAACCCTGACTAAATCGCCGCGCCGACCGACCGAGTCACAGGGGCATTTAACGCAAAGAGTGAGACTGACGGGCGGCTAGGCCTCGCCAAAAGCGCCATGGGAAGCTCCGCCCGACCTAGGGCTCGGACTCAGGCTAAGGCCCCGAAAGACGGCGAACTCCGCTCCGCCCGACCCAGGGCTCGGACTCGGGCTAAGGCCCTGGAAGACGGCGAACTCCGCTCCGCCCGACCCAGGGCTCGGACTCGGGCTAAGGCCCCGGAAGACGGCGAACTCCGCTCCGCCCGACCCAGGGCTCGGACTCGGGCTAAGGCCCCGGAAGACGGCGAACTTCGCTCCGCCCGACCCCGGGCTCGGACTCGGGCTAAGGCCCCGGAAGACGACGAACTCCGCTTCGCCCGACCCAGGGCTCGGACTCTGCCCTGGCCTCTGCCGAACGACCTCCGCCTCGCCCGACCCAGGGCTCGGACTCCGCCCTGGCTTCTGCCGAACGACCTCCGCCTCGCCCGACCCAGGAGCTCGGGCTCGGCCTCGGCCATGGAAGACAGACTCGACCTCGGCCTCGGAGGAGCCTCCACGTCGCCCGACCTAGGGCACAGGTCCGCCACGTCAACAGGGAGCGCCATCATCACCCTACCCCGAGCCGACTCGGGCCGCAGAGAACAAGACCGACGTCCCATCTGGCTAGCTCCGCCAGATAGGCAATGATGGCGCCCCGCTAGCCCTATGACGACGGCGGCTCTCAGCTCCCTTACGGAAGCAGGGGGACATCGGCAAGGACCCAACAGCTCCGACAGCTGTCCCTCCGCCCGGCTCCGTTGCTCCACCGACAGCCACGACACCACACCAGCTGGGTGCCAAGATCTCTCCGGCTGCCATCTTGGCATGTACTTAGGGCGCTAGCTCTCCCCGCTAGACACGTAGCACTCGGCTACACCCCCATTGTATACCTGGATCCTCTCCTTGCGCCTATAAAAGGAAGGACCAGGGCCTTCTTAGAGAAGGTTGGCCTCGCGGGAACGAGGCAGGGGCAGGCGCTCTCTTGGGGCCGCTCGCTCCCCTCACCCGCGCGGACGCTTGTAACCCCCTACTGCAAGCGCACCCGACCTGGGCGCGGGACGAACACGAAGGCCGCGGGATCTCCGCCTCCCTCACGACCCGGCTCCGGCCACCTCGCTCTTCCCCCCTTCGCGCTCGCCCACGCGCTCGAGCCATCTGGGCTGGGGCAAGCGGCACACTCACTCGTCGGCTCGGGGACCCCCCGGTCTCGAAACGCCGACAAATTTGAAGCAAATTTATATAGGCCTCTAACTCTGAGGTCCTAGTCCCATATATACAACCTCGCACAAGCGGACCTAACCTTTGTCAACCTTCGTGTGAAACTTTATCTCCCCGCCTTGTTCAGAGCTCGCAGCCGTCCAACTAAAGCCTGTTTGTTTCGGATTATAATATCTCCGGATTATATAATATAGTGCAAATAATCCAGCAGATAAACAAACACCTAGATTATGGATCCAGACTATATAATCTAAAGCCCAGATTATAATAATCTCATAATCTGCTCAAGAGTAGCTTATTTGAGATTATTTTTGGCAAAAGACTCACTACCCATGGTTATATAAATAAAAATTATAGTATATATTATCCTTCTTTCCTCACCTAATACATGATCATATTTTCCGTTGTGCCTCTCGCTGCCAATTTTTTTAGCAGTTCATCGCGCCGTCTCTGGCTGTTCCTAGTGATAGAATGTCATAATTATACTAAATATCAAATGAACAAGTAAGGATACTGTTGTCTTTGTGAATAATCTATATTTGTATAATCTAGACTACTAAATATGTACCTATAGATTATAATCTAGATTATATTATATAATAATAAACTAAAACAAACAGACCTGTTTGGTTCAGCTTTTTTCTGACCATCTTTTCTAAGAATGGAGAGAATCTGGTTGTGTAGAGAATCTAAGTATTGTGGACATTACATGCGGAGGAATATGAAGTGGTCTAAAGAGTTTAGGATCTAGAAAGCGACAGATTCCTACTATCGTGACGACTCGACCGATTTTATATTCATGTTGATTTTGGATGGATTTTACCAAAATGATACTTATAGAAGCTGGCTAAAAAACTAGTGTGTTTAGTGGTCTGCAACAGCTTTTGGTCGCCAGAGACTGAAAAAAGCCCAAACCTAACTCTCCAACCCGCCGACGTGGCCTCCTACCCACCCGCTGACGCGCCCCTAACCTCAGCCATTGATGCGCCCTTTTCCTAATCCATCGGCATCCGCTCTCGATCTCGTAGCGGTCGGTGTGCCTCACGGTTTACAAAACCGGTGGAGGTGTAAAAACTGCCCCCACCGATAACGGTTTACCGCCGGTAAACCGGTAGAAACCGGTAAAAACCGACCGGTTTGGCCAAACCAAATCAGTTTGAATTCAATTTGGTTTACCGGCAAAAAACCGACGCAAAACCGACGAAAAAACCGGTAGAAACCGGCGGTCAACCGTGAAATAAACTGGTTTTTACTATTTTTAGCAGAAAAAATGAAAATTTTGGCAGGATTTATTTGTAGTTTGCTCAATTCACATTGTACAGTAAATATTAATTGATCCACACAACATGAGTTCATCAAAATAACATACAACATACATATGCAACCACAAACTCCAGTTCTCATGCAATAAACATCCAGCGAACTTCGCAATACTCAAATACAAGTTCTTTTACACCTCTCCAACGAGGCAACGACACATAGGTCGACTTATTTCACAATACTCACATGTTCAGCTCGAGTCATAGTGATAGTACTCAGACATGTTGGAAGGGTCGTGATATTGATCCAATCCGTCATACTGATAGTGATAGGTCTATACAAAAGATATGAGATACATTAGTGAAAAAACAAGAACGACAAATAAATACTTATCCACAAAGCAAAAGAACATACCAGTGTAGCGGGAACTTGTCCATACCCATATTATGGTCCTAGTGGATACATATTTGATAAATTTGAATATGGTGGTGAAAGAGGTCGATAGTTTCCATACCCATACATGATCGATGGTGGTGCTTCGCCTGATGGTGGAGGGGGTCCATAGGTTCGTTGACTCGGTTGCCATTGCCATGCATAAGTGAAAGGGAAATAGGGTAAAACCTTTTCCTAAATAATTTTGGTGGTTGAATTGCCCAACACAAATAATTGGACTAACTAGTTTGCACTAGATTATAAGTTATACAGGTGCCAAAGGTTCAACAGAAACCAATAAAGAGTCCAAGGGTTCAAAAAGAAAGGAGCAAAAGAAACCGAAGGCTGCCCTGGTATGGCGCACCGGACTGTCCGGTGTGCCACCGGACAGTGTTCGGTGCATCAGGGTGGATCAACTCGAACTCGCCACCTTTGGGTTTCTGAAAATGCCACTCCGCTATAATTCACTGGACTGTCCGGTGTGGCACCGGACAGTCCGGTGTGCCAGCGGAGCAACGGCTACAGCGCAACGGTCGACTCCAACGGAAACCTGAAATGCGCTACAGTGCGCGGGCAGTTCACACAGAGTCAAAGCAGGCGGCAGAAGGCGCACCGGACAGTGAACAGTGACTGTCCGGTGCATCACCGGACTATCCGGTGGCCCAAGCTATCAGAGCTCTAACGGTCGAACCATAACGGTTGGGTGACGTGGCTGACGCACCGGACTGTCCGGTGCGCCCATCAACAGCAGCCCAACCCCAACGGTTGGTTTGGTGGTTGGGGCTATAAATACCCCCAACTACCATCATTCAAGGCATCCAAGTTTTTCAGACATCTCACTCAATACAAGAGCTAGTGCATTTAATATAAGAAACAATTCAATTCAATCAAAGCCTCTCCAAGTCCCAATTCTACTCAAAGCAATTAGTGACTAGAAGAGAGAGTTTTGCTCGTGTTCTTTGAGCTCTTGTGCTTGGATCACTTTTCTTCTTCCTCTATTCTTGTTCTCAAGACACTTGTAATCAAAGCAAGAGACACCAAGTTGTGGTGGTCCTTGTAGGGGTCTAAGTGACCCGTTTGATTAAGGAGAAAAGCTCACTCGGTCTAGGTGACCGTTTGAGAGAGGGAAAGGGTTGATAGAGACCCGGTCTTTATGACCACCTCAATGGGGAGTAGGTTTGCAAGAACCGAACCTCGGTAAAACAAATCACCGTGTCATCCGCTTCATTTGCCTTTTGATTTGTTTTTGCCCTCTCTTTCGGACTCGATTTTAATTCTAACGCTAACCCCGGCTTGTAGTGTGTGCTTAAGTTTATAATTTTCAGATTCTGCCTATTCACCCCCCTCTAGGTGACTTTCAATTGGTATCAGAGTCCGGTACTTCATTAGAGCCTAACGCTCGAAGTGATGTCTGGAGATCACGCCAAGAAAGAGATCATGACCGGCGGTGACAAGTCTACAAGCCACGGGAAGACTCCATCGGGAGAGTCCGGTAACAAGGTGAAGGGATCCCCTTCACAAGTCAAGTCACATTGGAGCGGCAAAAAGAAAAAGAAAATGAAGAAGGTAGTCTACTACGAGACCGATTCTTCATCGCCTTCTACATCCGGCTCCGATGTGCCGTCCATCACTTCTAAGCGCCATGAGCGCAAGAAGTTTAGTAAGATCCCCCTTTGCTACCCTCGCATTTCTAAACACACTCCTTTACTTTCCGTCCCACTAGGCAAACCACCGGTTTTTGACGGTGAAGATTATTGTATGTGGAGTGATAAAATGAGGCACCATCTAACCTCACTCCACGCTAGTATTTGGGACATGGTTGAGTTTGGAGCGCAGGTGCCATCTGTGGGGGATGAAGGCTATGATTCGGACGAGGTCGCCAAATCAAGCACTTTGATTCCCAAGCAACTACTATACTCCTTGCCTCTTTATTCGAGAGGAGTATAATAAAGTGCAAGGGTTGAAAAGTGCCAAGGAGATTTGGAATGTGCTCAAGACCGCGCACGAAGGAGATGAGGTGAGCAAAAATCACCAAGCGAGAGACGATCGAGGGGGAGCTCGGTCGATTCGTCCTCAACCAAGGAGAGGAGCCATAAGCGATGTATAACCGGCTCAAGACCTTGGTCAATCAAGTGTGCAACCTTGGGAGCACCAAATGGGATGACCATGATATGGTCAAGGTTATTCTAAGATCACTTGTTTTTTGTAATCCTACACAAGTTCAATTAATTCGTGGTGGTCCTAGATATAAGCTAATGTCTCCTGAGGAAGTTATAGGAAAGTTTGTGAGCTTTAAGTTGATGATCAAAGGCTCCAAACAAATCATCGAGCAAGGCGGCACCTCCACCTATGAGGTGCAACCCGTCGCATTCAAAGCGACGGAAGATAAGAAAGAAGAGTCTACATCAAGTAGACTTCCCATCGACGCCTCCAAGCTTGACAATAAGAAAATGGCGCTCATCATCAAGAGCTTCCGCCAAATCCTCAAGCAAAGGAGGGGGAAGGATTACAAACCCCGCTCCAAGAAAGTTTGCTACAAATGTGGTAAGCCCGGTCACTTTATAGCAAAATGTCCTATTTCTAGTGACAGGGGTGACGACAAGAAGGGGAGAAAGAAGGAAAAGAAGAAGTACTACAAGAAGAAGGGCGGTGATGCCCACGTGTGTCGGGAATGGGACTCCGATGAGAGCTCCACCGACTCCTCCTCCGATGAGGACGCCGCCAACATCACTATAAACAAGGGCCTTCTCTTCCCCAACGTCGGCCATAAGTGCCTCATGGCAAAGGACGACAAAAAGAAGAAGGTAAAATCTAGAGCCTCCACTAAATATGCAACATCTAGTGATGAGGATAACTCTAGTGATAATGAAGATAGTTTGCTTGCTGTTTTTGCCAACCTCAACATGCAACAAAAGGAAAAATTAAATGAATTGATAGGAGCTATTCATGAGAAGGATGAACTCTTGGATAGCCAAGAGGAATTCTTTATTAAGGAAAACAAAAGGCATGTTAAGGTGAAAAATGCATATGCTCAGGAAATAGAAAAATGTGAAAATTTGTCTAATGAGCTTAGGAGTTTCCATGATTTGATTTCCAAACTTAAAACTAAGAATGCCAATTTATTTGCTAAGGTTGAGAAATTAAATGTTTGTGATAATTCTCTTGTCAACCTTAAAAATGGTAATGCTAGTTTAACTGCTAAAATTGACAAGTTGAATGAATCAATTGCTAGCCTTAAGATTGAGAATGAAAAATTAATTGCTAAGGCTAAGGATTTAAATGTTTGCAATGACGTTATTTCTAATCTTAGAAATGAAAATGCCATGTTACATGCTAAGATTGATGAATTAAATGTTTGCAAACCCTCTACATCTACTATTGATCATGTTTCCGTTTGTACTAGATGTAGAGATATTAATGTTGATGCTATCCATGATCACCTAGCTTTAATTAAACAACAAAATGATCACATAGCTCAACTTAGTGCTAAAATTAATGAGCATGAGATAGAAAATGAAAAATTTAAATTTGCTAGAAGCATGCTCTATAGTGGGAGACGCCTTGACATTAAGGATGGCATTAGCTTCCAACAGGGAGGCAATGTTAAACTTAATGCCCCTAAGAAATTGTCTAACTTTGTTAAGAGCGAAGCTCCCATGGTTTAGGATAACGAGGGCTATATTTTATATCCTGCTGGTTATCCCGAACATAAGATTAGGAGAATTCATTCTAGGAAGTCTCACTCTGGCTCTCATCATGCTTTTATGTATAAGAGTGAGGCATCTAGTTCTAGGCAATCCACTCATGCTAAATTGCCTAAAAAGAAATCTCCTGTTGGGACCATGCTTCGTCGCCGAAGGTCCTTTAAGAAGAAACAGCTTCGGTGAAAGCTGCTTATACTAAATGCCGAAGCTACCATTTCTGAAGCTTCGGAGTTATAACGTGCCCGAAGGTGGAAGATCAAACCGACTTAAAGATAGAATGACCCTTCAGTCCATAAGGGCCTGAGTTATTATTGTAAACTTTTATAAAGGGCATGAATGTAATTCTGCATGGGCTGCGTCCCTTGCCTATAAATAGATGAACACGCGGACTTGACATCTTGCTTTTGCGTCACGCTTGTATTTTCCTCTTCCTTCGAGCCGAAGGTAAATTTGTATTATATAATCATTTTTATTTTTCCATGATAATAAAATAGAGATGGTCCGATAACAATATTTGTTTATGTAATTTTTTCATCATTATGTCTTGCGTTTACGAAGGTATGTCCTTCATGACCTTCGTCCGAAATTCATTATATCCCGAAGGGAAATAATGCTTCAAAGGACGAAGGACTTTAACATTTAACACTTTTCATGTTGCCTTGTTCTTAATTCTTAGCATTTGAGAACAAGTCCCCAACATTGGTGCCCACTTCCGGTCAACTCACTTCCACTTTTTTGAGCTGATGGCTTCGTTCAAGAACCAAGCTGCAACTGCTTCGGCTTTGAAGCTGGTGCTCCCGATCACAGGCGGTTCATGCTCAGAGCCAGCCAACAAGAAGCAGAAGAAGGAGGCACAAAGAAGGGTACAACATGTTGGGGTGCAGGGACCCTTCATCAAGTCAAGATGGTCTCACATTCCACTCACCTTCTCCCAAGAGGATCTTCAGCTGAAAGATTTCCCTCACAATGATGCTATGGTTATTTCTTGTGTCATCAAAGGGTTTCTAGTCCACAATGTTTTGGTTGATACAGGCAGTGCAGCCGATATTATATTTGCCAAGGCTTTCAGACAGATGCAAGAGCCAGAAGATAAGATTCATGATGCTACACACCCTCTTTGTGGCTTCGGAGGAAGACAGATTGTAGCACTTGGCAAGATCACCATGCCAGTGACCTTCGGATTCATTAACAACACCAGAACTGAGCAAATTGTGTTTGATATTGTTGACATGGAGTACCCTTACAATGCAATCATTGGTCGTGGTACTCTTAATGCCTTCGAAGCGATTCTTCATCTTGCCTATCTTTGCATGAAGATACCTTCGGACCAAGGACCTATTGCTATTCATGGAAGTCAGGAAGCTGCCAGAAGGGCTGAAGGAAACTGGACTGACTCAAAAGCAATTCATAACATAGATGGAGCTGAAGCTTGTGAACAGTACAAATTCAGAAGGGAGAAAGCAGCTTCGGCAGATCAGCCGAAGCCCATGCTCTTATGCGAAGACATAGCAGAGCAAAAGGTCCTGTTGGGCTCCCAACTATCTGAAGAGCAGGAAAAAACCTTGATAAGGTTTTTTTTCAACAACAAAGATGTTTTTGCATGGTCAGCTAATGATCTTTGCGGGGTTAACAGGGATGTTATTGAACATTCGCTTAATGTTGACCCATCCTTCAGACCCAGAAAGCAGAGGCTTCGGAAGATGTCTGATGACAAGGCTGAAGGGGCTCAGAATGAAGTCAAAAGACTCCTCAGTGCAGGAGTTATCAGAGAAGTAAAGTACCCAGAATGGCTAGCTAACACTGTTATGGTGAAAAAGGCTAATGGAAAATGGAGAATGTGTATCGATTTCACTGATCTCAACAAGGCCTGTCCGAAGGACGAATTCCCATTGCCAAGGATAGATTCTTTAGTTGATGCAGCAGCTTCGTCAGAGCTCATGAGTTTGTTAGATTGTTATTCAGGCTATCACCAAATTTGGATGAAGAAGGAGGATGAGCCGAAGACCAGCTTCATAACTCCTAGTGGAACTTATTGCTACCTTCGGATGCCTGAGGGGCTCAAGAATGCTGGAGGAAGCTTCAGCAGAATGACAGTGAAGGTTCTTCAGTCTCAGATAGGCAGAAATGTGCTAACTTTTGTTGATGATATCATTGTAAAAAGCACGAAGCAAGAAAATCACATTGCTGATCTGCAAGAGACCTTCGCCAATTTCAGACAAGCTGGTCTAAAGCTGAATCCAGAAAAATGTGTCTTCGGAGTGAAGAAGGGCAAGTTCCTTGGTTGTCTGGTTTCAACGAAGGGGATCGAAGCTAACCCAAATAAGATCGAAGCGATCCTTCGGATGGAACCACCAAGCACAAATAAGGGGGCTTAGCGGCTGACAGGAAGATTGGCATCTTTGAATCGATTCATATCTAGATCAGCAGAAAGAAATTTACCATTCTTTGAAGTCCTGAAATCAGCCGAAGTCTTTCAATGGGGACCAATCCAACAAAAAGCCTTCGAAGAATTGAAACAATATTTGATAGATCTAACAACATTAACTCCACCAACGCCAGGGGCTCCTCTATTATTATATGTGGCAGCTTCGCACTCAGCGGTAAGTGCAGCACTTGTCCAGGAGAAGTTTGATGGCCAAGTCAAGAAGCAGGCCCCAATATATTTTGTATCTGAGGTCCTTAGTCTATCAAAGAAAAATTACACAGAATTGGAGAAGGTGTTATATGCTGTTTTGATGGCCTCCAGGAAGCTTCGGCATTATTTTCAAGCATACAACATAATTGTTCCCTCTTCGCAACCGTTGAAGGACATTATGAGAAATAAAGAAGCTACTGGACGGATTGGAAAATGGGCTACGGAGCTCAATGAATTTTGTATTGATTATGTTCATAGATCCTCGATTCAGTCCCAGGCATTAGCAGATTTCATTGCTGATTGGACGCCAGGGGCTCATGAGGAAGGAACGAATAAAGATGCTGAAGCATGGACAATGTTTTGTGATGGATCCTAGGGAACTTTCGGAGCAGGAGCAGCTGCTGTGTTGATCTCACCTTCCAAGGTCAAAACTTGTTATGCGGCAAGGCTGGATTTCAGTTGCACAAATAATATCGCTGAGTACGAAGCCTTGCTTTTGGGTCTTCGGAAGTTAAAGGCAATGGGAATCAGAAGGACCATCCTTAAAACTGATTCCCAGGTTGTTTCGGGTCATATCGACAAGAGTTGTAAGGCTAGAGACCCGAAGCTTGAGAAATATCTAGACATGATCCGAAGGATTGAAGCTTCCTTCGAAGGATTTTCTGTCAAAAATATTTCTCGAGGAGAAAATGAGCATGCTGATTTGCTAGCCAAATCAGCAGCACAGGGGCTGCCTCTACCTTCGGATGTATTTTTCGAAACAATAAAGGCACCTTCGGTGGAACTTCTTGAAAGAGCAGTCCTCAATATATCTCCTGTTTATAGTGAAGACTGGAGAACTGAGATCATCTCTTACCTACAGGGTAACTTTCTTTCAGATGACAAAACTTACAACAGGAGGATAGAGGCAAGAGCATGACCATATGTCATAATAAAAGGGGAGTTGTACAAGCATGGAGTCTGTGCTCCATTACTCAAGTGCTTATCCAGAGCCGAAGGCATAGAATTGATGAAGGAAATACATGCAGGCCTATGTGGATCTCACATTGGATCTAGGCCGTTGCTTGGAAAAGTTTTTCGACAAGGGTTCTATTGGCCGAAGGCAGCTTCGGATGCAGCTGAACTAGTCCAAAAATGTGAAGGTTGTCAAAAATGTGCAAGAGATCAAAAACAACCTTCGTCTTTGACTCAGCTAATACAACCCACTTGGCCATTGCAAAGGTGGGGCCTCGATTTGTTAGGTCCGTTGCCACCAGCCCAAGGAAACTTAAGATATGTTGTAGTGGCAGTGGAATATTTCTCTAAATGGATTGAGGCAAAGCCTTTAGCCACAATAACTTCGGCCACCATTCAAAAGTTTTTCTGGCAGAATATTGTTTGTCGTTTCGGAGTACCAAAAGCTATCACTGTAGATAATGGGACACAGTTCGATTCCGAAGCTTTCAGAGAATTCTGTGATCAAATTGGTACGAAGATCCATTTTGCATCAGTTAGACATCCGGAGTCAAATGGGCTTGTTGAAAGAGCTAATGGCATCATAATGACGGGAATAATGAAGTTAATCTTCAATCAACCCAAGGGAAAGTGGCCAGATCAATTAATCAAAGTGGTGTGGAGCCACAACACAACAACATCAAGGTCAACAGGTTTTACTCCATTTAAATTATTGTTTGGTGACGAAGCAATGACTCCGGAAGAAGCCAAAACTGGATCAATAAGAGTAGTAGCTTCGGCAGAATCAAAACCTGAAGCTGATCACTCTGTTGAAAAAGATGCTATAGAAGGGATCAGGCTTCAGGCTGTGGAAAATATTAATAAATATCAAGTCGAAACAATAAAATGGCGTGATAGAAAGGTCCGGCTGAAGAATATTGAGCCAGGACATTTGGTGCTTCGGAGAGTGGCTAACCCAGATACAGTGGGGAAATTGCAACTGAAATGGGAGGGACCTTTTTTGGTGGTATCTTCGTCAAGACCCGGTTCATACAGATTGAAGGATATGGACGGCAACGACATTCCTAGATCTTGGAATTCGGATGAGCTTCGGCGATATTATGTGTAGTTTGATGTAATTTTTTATACTTTATTTTATTTTTTCTTTTATGGCACCCTTTTCCTTTCTGAAGGGGGAGAAAGGTTTTTAATGGGGCCATAGCATGTAATTTCTCTTTTTTCAATTCTATAAAAGCAAAATCCCCCAAAAATGTAAATGTAAAAACTGAGAAAGCACCATCGAGTGCCCAAGAGAAAAAAAAGAAAAAAAAACAGGGAGAAGCTCGAAAGCCGTCCCTAAGGGGATGCAGAGCGCGACGAAGCTACCAAAGAAGTCGTTCCAAAGGGAGCGCAGTGTAAGTTTTCTGCTCAAAAGTCGTTCCAAAGGGAATGCAGAGCTTACAGCGAAAAGTCAACGCTGATACCGCCGAAAGTAAAAGGCGAAGAAGCTCCTAAGGGAGGCTTACAGCGAAAAGTCAACGCTGATACCGCCGAAAGTAAAAGGCGAAGAAGCTCCTAAGGCAGGCTTACAGCGAAAAGTCAGCGCTGATATGTAATTATTTCTAAGGAAATATCGGTTATGGTTATGACTTCGGACAAGTGTATGGTCATTCATTTGCATATCACATTACATCATAACATTTGCATTCATAAACATTCATTCAGGCATATGTAGGATAACCATCATCATATCATAAATGGATGCTTTGTTGTGTACAAAAAAGAAAGGCTTCGGCAAAAAGAAGAGGCAGTGTTTTATGCTTCGTTGTGTACGAAAAGAAGGGAAGGTGTTTTTTTCGCCTTCGGCTCAAAATACTAATTTCGTCCACATCAAAGCGCCTTATACATTGATGGAAGGGTAAGAATATATTATAAGGTATGAACAAAGTTCATTAAGAACAGTTTAGCTGTATTTACAAAAGATATTACAAAAGTCTTTTGAGTTTTTTCTACAGTCTACTCCTACTGGTCTTCACCGGGCTTCAGCTTCGGCCGCATATCCTTCAAGCATCAGTTTCAGCTTCGTCATCCTACATGAATCAAGGTATTGTGAGTAAAAACCAAGTTCGAAGGAGAAGGTAAGCACAAGGTATGATTTCTTACTGGTTCAAGATGACTTCGGGCTTCGTCTCCAGCCTTTTCTCGCCCGCCTTTTGTCCATATCATCTTTATAAATCAGTTTGAAATACTTCGGGCGAGGTCAGGAATGTCATCTAAAATTGATGGTGATAAAGTAAAATTGGGCCTGTTGACAATTTTTCCATGATCACAGCCAGCCTTCAGAAATGCTGCAGCAGTGCCCCGAGAAGCTACCCAAGCACAGAAGTCACCGTGCCCGGCTATAACTTCGTCAAGTTCATCAATTTCACCTTCGATATGTTCGAAGGTTCTTGGTAAATTTTCAGCTGAAGGGGTGAACTTTCCGCTGCTGGCTCCAACTGAATAGAAGATCTTTTTTAATCGTTGAATACAGTTGTTGCTAAATTCCAAACATTTGTCTTGAAGGCTGGTCAATGATTTTTTCAAATCTGAATTCTTTTGGACTTCGGCCTCAAATTTTGCATTAAGCTCTTGCTTCTCTTGTTCAAATTGTTCTGATTGGCAGAGAAGCTTCGTATTCAATTCTGCTATTCTAGCTTCAGTTTTTGCCAATAAGCCTTCAGCTGTCTGGAGTTCGAAGTCTTTCTTTTCGATAGCAGCTGATTGCTCTCTTATTCTGCTCTCTAAATTTTCAATTATAACTTCGTGTTTTTTGTCTTCCAAATCTTGCTGCATTTTCAAGGCCTTGCTCAGCAGCATGCTCTGCACATAAACAACCTTTGTTGGAAATATTTTCGTTATTAAAAACAATAAAAGTCAGAGAAGAGTTGTTTACCTTGAAGTTGGAATAAAATAAACTACCGACGATATGTTGTCGTCGGTAGCGGCTGATATCCGTTTCTAGCTTCAGAAAACCGATACTCTTTGATAGAGTACCAATAATCTTAGCTTCGATTTGATCTCTGATGCAGCTTAATTTCTCATCATCAACACCTCCGAAAAGAAGAGTTCCTGGCTTATATCCGCAAGATTTGGCATATTCTTTAAGCTCTTCTATTTCGGCTTTTGACAGTTCTTGTCCAACTAAATTTTGAAAAATGAAAGCTTCGTCCTCCGAAGTATCTTCGGCTATTTCCTTTCCTTTCCCAAGCACTGTGGCCATGGGTTCTTCGGCAGCAGTAGCAGCTTATTCTGCGGCCATGTCTAGCAGTATTTTGTCGATGTCTTCAATTGTAGTTTCCAAGTTCAAACCTTCGGCGGAGATGGCTTTGGTAGCCGCAACCTCCGAAGGTGCGACTTCGACATTTGTTGTGCCCTCAACTGCTGGCGCCTTCCGAGCTGAAGCCCTCGGTGGCGTCTTGTCAATGACTTCGGTCACTGCAATAATTCTTTGTCTCTTTGTTTTGGTTATTTTCTTTGTTTTTTTGGGCTCCTCTTCCTTCTGAAAAAGCTTCGTCAGTTGAGGCCCTAATGGACTTAGCTTCACGGGCAGGGGTTCAGTCATTACCTTTAAGATTTCCTCCACGTCGGCGGTAGGGGGTGATGCAGGAGTCTCCTCTTCGTCGGATAATTTTCGCTTCGGAGATGATATTCTTCTCTTCTTTGGAATACTCTTCTCTTTTGGTTGTTCTTTCTCATCTTTGTTCAAAGCTTCGGCCACCCTTTTCCTTTTTTGGCCCTCAGCACCCTTATTCAGCCGTTCATAATCAGGGTACTCAAAACCCAGGGCATCAAACACTCGGTTTAGTCTTCGCTTCGGACGGGTGCCGAAGGCTGCAGTCATTAGCTGATCTTCTTTTTTGGAGTAATTGCTAAGTATTTCATTGCACATTACTTCAACCGTGTCCAACCACTCTTGACAAGGTTTTTTAAAGTATTTCTTGAATTTGAAATAGTAAGGTAACCGGACAAGTTCCCCTTCTTTCTTCTCCCCTTCCAGCTTCGGCATTTCCCATTCTTTTAAAGTAGGGAAAACCCTAAAGGCCAAGAACTCTTGCACCAGGTCCCTGGTGCCGATATGCTCTGAAATAATTTTAAATTCAGCCAAAGCAGTTTGGGCTGGACCTTTTGGTGTCATATTGCAAGGGGGTCTAGTTTCTCCGAAGGTCAATTCAAGTGGACTTTGCACTAGCTTTTCCTTGTCGTCTTCAACTTTAACATAAAACCATTCATATTTCCAGCCTGCTGGCCACTTGCTTCGGTAGATGATTACAGGAAACTTTGAAGTCTTTCGGTAAACAAAATTGTAACATCCAAAATTTTCATGCAGCCCATCTTTTCTGGCCTTTGTCTGGTAGTGCAGTTCATGCACCCGGCAGAATCCATCGGGAAATGGTTCCACCCCCTGACTTCGGAGGGCCCAAATGTAAACGTTGAGCCTAACGATGGCGTTAGGAGTCAGCTGATGGAAGAAAATCCCAAACTTCTTCAGCACATCTGCAATCATTCCATGAAATGGCAGTCTTAATCCAGCTTTGAAGAAACTCTTAAAAACCACTATTTCATCTGCTTCTGGTTGTGGAGTGGTCTCTTCTCCACCAAAGCGAATTGATTTCTTATCGGCTTCACGAAGATAGCCCAGCTTTACCATTTTATCAAAATCAGCTTTGGAAATTGTAGATTTGCCGAAATCCAGGTGGCTGGGCTTGCTCGGCACTGCGCTGCTGTAGTCATCTTCGGAATCAGTATCTTCAGCAGCAGCGCGTTCTGTTTCGGCGGCAGCGCTGCCTTCGGCGAGTTGCGTGTCTTCCGCCCTCACCAGCCCAGAGCGCCTCATTGCTTCGGAGATTGGAACAGTATCAGCAGCTTCGGCTTCGTCTCTATCACGTTCAACCCTAGCAGTCGAGCGTAATCTGGCCATTTGATTTTGAATGTTTTTGAAAATTTTTTACAAGTTAGTGACCTTTTTCTTCCGAAGCTCCTTTTGTGATGAAGCAGATTCCAAACTACAGCTTCGTTCGAATGAAGAAGTCAAGCTTCGGCTATGGTTAAAATTTTCGGCAGCAAAACAGTGCAATAGCAATGAATGCTGTGGTAACTTCACACCTACCCATCTGTTTTTATACTGATGCAGGTAGGGAGGTGGACCGTCAAGATTTTTACACCGGGTAAACAGTCGCTCGCACTTGCTGAATGGTGGGACCGCTCCGCACTGGAAGCTTTATCGTTTCTCGACAAGGAGCTCAGGGAAGGTGTTTTTTTCGGACCTTCGGCTTCCCGAAGCCTAGAAGACTTTTTTTTTCACGGATCAAGCTCGTTACGAAAAATGATCTAGCACCGCGAAGGGGCTACTGTTAGGACCATGCTTCGTCGCCGAAGGTCCTTTAAGAAGAAACAGCTTCGGTGAAAGCTGCTTATACGAAATGCCGAAGCTACCATTTCTGAAGCTTCGGAGTTATAACGTGCCCGAAGGTGGAAGATCAAACCGACTTAAAGATAGAATGACCCTTCAGTCCATAAGGGCCTGAGTTATTATTGTAAACTTTTATAAAGGGCATGAATGTAATTCTGCATGGGCTGCGTCCCTTGCCTATAAATAGATGAACAGTACTCCCATACTGTTCACGCGGACTTGACATCTTGCTTTTGCATCACGCTTGTATTTTCCTCTTCCTTCGAGCCAAAGGTACATTTGTATTATATAATCATTTTTATTTTTCCATGATAATAAAATAGAGATGGTCCGATAACAATATTTGTTTATGTAATTTTTTCATCATTATGTCTTGCGTTTACGAAGGTATGTCCTTCATGACCTTCGTCCGAAATTCATTATATCCCGAAGGGAAATAATGCTTCAAAGGACGAAGGACTTTAACATTTAACACTTTTTATGTTGCCTTGTTCTTAATTCTTAGCATTTGAGAACAAGTCCCCAATATCTCCTATTGCATCAAATGAGCCAATTATTTCATTTAAGACTTTTGATGCTTCATATGTTTTAACTAACGAATCAGGCAAAGTAGTTGCCAAATATGTTGGGGCCAAACACAAGGGCTCAAAGACTTGTGTTTGGGTACCCAAGGTGCTTGTTTCTAATGTGAAAGGACCCAAGACTATTTGGGTACCTAAGAACAAGGCCTAAAACTATTTTGCAGGTTTATGCATTCGGGGGCTCAAGTTGGATCGTTGATAGCGGGTGCACAAACCACATGACTGGGGAGAAAAGGATGTTCTCCTCCTATGAGAAAAACCAGGATCCCCAAAGAGCTATCACATTCGGGGATGGAAATCAAGGTTTGGTTAAAGGACTTGGTAAAATTGCTATATCACCTGACCATTCTATTTTCAATGTTTTTCCTATAGATTCTTTAGATTACAATTTGCTTTCTGTTTCTCAATTATGCAATATGGGCTACAACTGTCTATTTACTAATGTAGGTGTTACTGTCTTTAGAAGAAGTGATGATTCAGTAGCATTTAAGGGAGTGTTAGAGGGTCAGCTATACTTAGTTGATTTTAATAGAGCTGAACTCGACACTTGCTTAATTGCTAAGACTAATATGGGTTGGCTCTGGCATCGCCGACTAGCCCATGTTGGGATGAAGAATCTTCACAAGCTTCTAAAGGGAGAGCAAATTTTAGAACTAACCAATGTTCATTTTGAGAAAGATAGGGTTTGTAGCGCATGCCAGGTAGGAAAGCAAGTTGGTGCCCATCATCCACACAAGAACATCATGACGACCGATAGGCCGCTTGAGCTACTCCACATGGATTTATTCGGCCCGATCGCTTACATAAGCATCGGCGGGAGTAAGTGTGGATGATTATTCTCGCTTCACTTGGGTGTTCTTTTTGCAGGATAAATCACAAACCCAAGAGACCTTAAAGGGATTCTTGAGACGAGCTCAAAATGAGTTCGGCTTAAGGATCAAAAAGATTAGAAGCGACAATGGGATGGAGTTCAAGAACTCTCAAATTGAAGGCTTCCTTGAGGAGAAGGGCATCAAGCATGAGTTCTCTTCTCCCTACACACCTCAGCAAAATGGTGTAGTGGAGAGGAAGAATAGAACTCTACTAGACATGGCGAGAACCATGCTTGATGAGTACAAGACACCAGACCGGTTTTGGGTCGAGGCGATTAACACCGCCTGCTACTCCATCAACCGGCTCTACCTTCACTGAATCCTCAAGAAGACATCATATGAACTCCTCACCGGTAAAAAGCCCAATGTTTCATATTTTAGAGTCTTTGGTAGAAAATGTTTTATTCTTGTTAAAAGAGGTAGAAAATCTAAATTAGCTCCTAAGGTTGTAGAAGGCTTTTTACTTGGTTATGACTCAAACACAAGGGCATATAGAGTCTTCAACAAATCCACTGGATTAGTTGAGGTTTCTTGTGACATTGTGTTTGATGAGACTAATGGCTCCCAAGTGGAGCAAGTTGATCTTGATGAGCTAGATGATGAAGAGGCTCTGTGCGTCGTGCTAAGGAACATGTCCATTGGGGATGTGTGTCCTAAGGAATCCAAAGAGCCTCCACAAGCACAAGATCAACCGTCATCTTCCATTCAAGCATCTCCACCAACCCAAGATGAGGATCAAGCTCAAGGTGATGAAAATGAAGATCAAGAAGATGAGCCACCTCAAGAGGAGGACAATGATCAAGGGGGAGATGGAGTTGATCAAGACAAGGAAGATGATCAAGAAATGCAAGGTCAAAGTGAAAGTCGCCTAGAGGGGGGTGAATAGGGTGAAACTGAAATTTATAAAGTTAATCACAACTACAAGCCGGGTTAGCGTTAGAAATATAAACGAGTTCGAGAGAGAGGGTGAAAAACAAATCGCAAGCAAATAGAGAGTGAGACACAAGGATTTGTTTTACCGAGGTTCGGTTCTATCAAACCTACTCCCCATTGAGGTGGTCACAAAGACCGGGTCTCTTTCAACCCTTTCCCTCTCTCAAACGGTCACTTAGATCGAGTGAGCTTCTCTTCTTAATCACACGGGACACCAAGTCCCCGCAAGAACCACCACACAATTGGTGTCTCTTGCCTCGGTTACAATTGAGTTTGTCACAAGAAAGAATGAGAAAGAAAAGAAGCAATCCAAGCGCAAGAGCTCAAATGAACACAAGTCACTCTCTCACTAGTCACAATTGATTGGAATTGAACTAGAGACTTGGGAGAGGATTTGATCTCTTTGGTGTGTCTTGTATTTAATGCTATAGCTCTTGTAATGTGTAGAATGTTGGAAACTTGGATACTATTGAATGTGGGGTGGTTGGGGTATTTATAGCCCCAACCACCAAAATGTGGCCGTTGGAAGTCTGCTGTCACATGGCGCACCGGACACTGTCCGGTGCGCCAGCCATGTCAGCCAGCCGTTGGGGGCCTCTAGGCTGTCCGGTGGTGCACCAGACAAGTCCTGTAGACTGTCCGGTGCGCCAACTGCGCGTGCTCTGACCTCTGCGCGCGCAGGTACGCATTAAATGCGTTGCAGTCGACCGTTGCGCTTGAAGTAGTCGTTGCTCCGCTGGCACACCGGACAGTCCGGTGCGCCACCGGACACTGTCCGGTGCATACACCGGACGGTCCGGTGCATACACCGGACGGTCCGGTGAATTATAGCGGAGCGGCCTCTGATTTTCCCGAAGGTGAGGAGTTCAGCGTCGAGTTCCCTGGTGCACCGGACACTGTCCGGTGGCACACCGGACAGTCCGGTGCGCCAGACCAGGGTGCCTTTGGGAATTCTTAAGCTCTCTTTGTTTGAACCCTTTCTTGGTCTTTTTATTGGTCTATTGTGAACCTTTGGCACCTGTAAAACTTATCATCTAGAGCAAACTAGTTAGTCCAAATATTTGTGTTGGGCAATTCAACCGCCAAAATCTATTTAGGAAAAGGTGTAAGCCTATGTCCCTTTCAATCTCCCCCTTTTTGGTGATTGATGCCAACACAAACCAAAGCAATTATAGAAGTGCAGAATTGAACTAGTTTGCATGATGTAAGTGCAAAGGTTGCTTGGAATGAAACCAATAAATATTACTACTAGATGCGCATGGATGTCTTTTCTTCTTATTAACATTTTGGACCACGCTTGCACCACATGTTTTGTTTTGCAAAATGTTTTGGAAATTCTTTTCAAGGTTCTTTTGCAAATAGTCAAAGGTAAATGAATAAGATTTTGAGAAGCATTTTCAAGTTTTGAAAGTTTCTCCCCCTGTTTCAAATGCTTTTCCTTTGACTAGACAAAACTCCCCCTTAATGAAAATCCTCCTCTTAGTGTTCAAGAGGGTTTTAGATATTAATTTTGAAGAGGGTATTCAAATTTGAAATTGTATCAAAACAAGATACCAATTGAAAAACTTCACCAATTAATAGACTCCATACCAAATAAAAGACTATAGTTTTGAAATTGGTGGTGGTGCGGTCCTTTTGCTTTGGGCTAATACTCTCTCCCCCTTTGGCATGAATCGCCAAAAATGGATGTTTGAGTGAAATATAAGCCCTTTTAAACTACTCTCTCCCCCTTTCGATGGAAGTAAAGGAGTGAAGATTATACCAAAGTTGGAGAGTTGTGCGGAGCGACGGCGAAGGATGAATGATTTGATGGAGCGGAGTGGAAGCCTTGTCTTCGCCGAAGACTCCTTTTCCCTTTCAATCTATGACTTAGCATGAAATGGATTTGAAAGAACACATTAGTCATAGCACATGAAAGAGATGATCAAAGGTATTCATATGAGCTATGTGTGCAAAACATTAATAAAAATTCCTAGAATCAAGAATATTTAGCTCATGCCTAAGTTTGGTAAAAGTTTGTTCATCCAATGGCTTGGTAAAGATATCGGCTAATTGTTCTTTGGTGCTAACATATGCAATCTCGATATCCCCCTTTTGTCGGTGATCCCTTAGAAAATGATACCGAATGGCTATGTGTTTAGTGCGGCTATGCTCAACGGGATTATCCGCCATGCGGATTGCACTCTCATTATCACATAGAAGAGGAACTTTGGTTAATTTGTAACCATAGTCCCTAAGGGTTTGCCTCATCCAAAGCAATTGCGCGCAACAATGGCCTGCGGCAATATACTCGGCTTCGACGGTTGAAAGAGCCACAGAATTTTGCTTCTTTGAAGCCCAAGACACCAGAGACCTTCCCAAGAACTGGCAAGTCCCCGATGTGCTCTTTCTATTAATTTTTCACCCTGCCCAATCAGCATCGGAATAACCAATTAAATCAAATGTGGATCCCCTGGGGTACCAAAGGCCAAACTTAGGAGTATAAACTAAATATCTCAAGATTCGTTTTACGTCCCTAAGGTGAGCTTCCTTAGGATCGGCTTGGAATCTTGCACACATGCATACAGAAAGCATAATATCCGGTCGTGAAGCACATAAATAGAGTAAAGAACCTATCATCGACCGGTATACCTTTTGATCTACGAATTTACCTCTCGTGTCGAGATCGAGATGCCCATTTGTTCCCATGGGTGTCTTGATGGGCTTGGCGTCCTTCATCCCAAACTTGGTTAGAATGTCTTGAATATACTTCGTTTGGCTAATGAAGGTGCCCTCTTGGAGTTGCTTGACTTGGAATCCTAGAAAATACTTCAACTCCCCCATCATTGACATCTCGAATTTCTGTGTCATGATCCTACTAAATTCCTCACATGTAGATTCGTTAGTAGACCCAAATATAATATCATCAACATAAATTTGGCATACAAACAAATCATTTGCAAGAGTTTTAGTAAATAAAGTAGGATCGACCTTTCCGACTTTGAAGCCATTAGCAATAAGAAAATCTCTTAGGCATTCATACCATGCTCTTGGGGTTTGCTTGAGCCCATAAAGTGCCTTAGAGAGTCTATACACATGATTAGGGTACTCGCTATCTTCAAAGCCGGGAGGTTGCTCAACATAGACCTCTTCCTTGATTGGTCCATTGAGGAAGGCACTCTTCACGTCCATTTGATAAAGCTTGAAGCCATGGTAAGTAGCATAGGCAAGTAAAATGCGAATTGACTCAAGCCTAGCTACGGGTGCATAGGTTTCACCGAAATCCAAACCTTTGACTTGTGAATATCCCTTGGCCACAAGTCAGGCTTTGTTTCTAGTCACCACACCATGCTCGTCTTGCTTGTTGCGGAAGACCCACTTGGTTCCTACAACATTTTGGTTAGGACGTGGAACTAAATGTCATACCTCATTCCTCGTGAAGTTGTTGAGCTCCTCTTGCATCGCCATCACCCAATCCGAATCTTGAAGTGCTTCCTCTACCCTGTGTGGCTCAATAGAGGAAACAAAAGAGTAATGCTCACAAAAATGTGCAACACGAGATCTAGTGGTTACCCCCTTATGAATGTCGCCGAGGATGGTGTCATGGGGTGATCTTGTTGGATTGCTTGGTGGACTCTTCGGTGTGGCGGCCTTGCAACTTGCTCATCCTCCTTGTCTTGATCATTTGCATCTCCCCCTTGATCATTACCGTCATCTTGAGGTGGCTCATCTTCTTGATCTTCCTCTTCATCATCTTGAGCCTCATCCTCAACTTGAATTGGTGGAGATGCTTGCATGGAGGAGGATGGTTGATCTTGTGCTTGAATGGGCTCTTCGGATTCCTTAGGACACACATCCCCAATGGACATGTTCCTTAGCGTGACGCACGGAGCCTCTTCATCATCTAATTCATTAAGATCAACTTGCTCTACTTGAGAGCCGTTAGTCTCATCAAACACAATGTCACAAGAAACTTCAACTAGTCTAGTGGACTTGTTAAAGACTCTATATGCCCTTGTGTTTGAATCATATCCTAGCAAAAAGCCTTCTACAGCCTTAGGAGCAAATTTTGATTTTCTATCTCTTTTAACAAGAATAAAACATTTGCTACCAAAGACTCTAAAATATGAAACATTGGGCTTTTTACCGGTGAGGAGTTCGTATGATGTCTTCTTGAGGATTCGGTGTAGATACAATCGGTTGATGGCGTAGCAAGCAGTGTTGACCGCCTCGGCCCAAAACCGATCCGAAGTCTTGTACTCATCAAGCATAGTCCTCGCCATGTCCAATAGAGTTCTATTCTTTCTCTCCACTACACCATTTTATTGTGGCGTGTAGGGAGAAGAGAACTCATGCTTGATGCCCTCCTCCTCAAGGAAGCCTTCGATTTGCGAATTCTTGAACTCCATCCCATTGTCGCTTCTAATTTTCTTGATCCTTAAGCCGAACTCATTTTGAGCCCATCTCAAGAATCCTTTTAAAGTCTCTTAGGTTTGTGATTTTTCCTGCAAAAAGAACACCCAAGTAAAGGGAGAATAGTCATCCACAATAACAAGACAGTACTTACTCCCGCCGATGCTTATGTAAGCGATCGGGCCGAATAGGTCCATGTGGAGAAGCTCAAGTGGTCTGTCAGTCGTTAAGATGTTCTTATGTGGATGATGAACACCAACTTGCTTCCCGGCTTGGCATGCGCTACAAATCCTGTCTTTCTCAAAATGAACATTGGTTAGTCCTAAAATGTGTTCTCCCTTTAGAAGTTTGTGAAGATTCTTCATCCCAACATGTGCTAGTCGGCGATGCCAGAGCCAGCCCATGTTAGTCTTAGCAACTAAGGAAGTGTCGAGTTTAGCTCTATTGAAATCAACTAAGTATAGCTGACCCTCTAACACTCCCTTAAATGCTACTGAATCATCACTTCTTCTAAAGACAGTGACACCAACATCAGTAAATAGACAGTTGTAGCCCATTTTGCATAATTGAGATACGGAAAGCAAATTGTAATCTAATGAATCAACAAGAAAAACATTGGAAATGGAATGGTCAGGTGATATAGCAATTTTCCCAAACCTTTGACCAAACCTTGATTTCCATCCCCGAATGTGATAGCTTGTTGGGGATCCTGGTTTTTCTCGTAGGAGGAGAACATCTTCTTCTCCCCTGTCATGTGGTTTGTGCACCCGCTATCGATGATCCAACTTGAGCCCCCGGATGCATAAACCTACAAAACAAATTTAGTTCTTGATTTTAGGTACCCAAAAAGTTTTGGGTCCTTTAACATTAGATACAAGAACTTTGGGTACCCAAACACAAGTCTTTGCTCCCTTGTGTAGTCCCCAACATACTTGGCAACTACTTTGCCAGATTTGTTAGTCAAAACATAGGATGCATCAAAAGTTTTAAATAAAATGCTAGATTCATTTGATGCATTAGGAGTTTTCTTCTTAGGCAATTTAGCACGAGTTGATTGCCTAGAGCTAGATGTCTCACCCTTATACATAAAAGCATGATTAGGGCCAGAGTGAGACTTCCTAGAATAAATTCTCCTAATTTTATGCTCGGGATAACCGGCAGGGTACAAAATGTTACCCTCGTTATCCTGAGGCATGGGAGCCTTGCCCTTAACAAAGTTAGATAATTTTTTAGGAGGGGCATTAAGTTTGACATTGTCTCCCTTTTGGAAGCCAATGCCATCCTTGATGCCAGGGCGTCTCCCACTATAAAGCATACTACGAGCAAATTTAAATTTTTCATTTTCTAGTTCATGCTCGGCAATTTTAGCATCTAATTTTGCTATATGATCATTTTGTTGTTTAATTAAAATTATGTGATCATGAATAACATCAATGTCAGCATCTCTACATCTAGTGCAAATAGAAACATGCTCAATGGTAGATGTAGAGGGTTTGCAAGAATTAAGTTCAACAATCTTAGCTCGTAAAATGTCATTGTTATCTCTAAGATCAGAAATGGAAGCATTGCAAACATCTAAGTCTTTAACCTTAGCAATTAATTTTTCATTTTCAATCTTAAGGCTAGCAAGAGAGACATTCAATTCTTCAATCTTGGCAAACAAGTTAACATTATCATCTCTAAGATTGGGAATTGAAACATCACAAATATTAGAATCAACCTTAGCAATTAGTTTAGCATTTTCATTTCTAAGGTTGGCAATAGTATCATGACAAGTGCTTAGCTCACTAGATAATTTTTCACATTTTTCTACTTCTAGAGCATAAGCATTTTTCATCTTAACATGCTTCTTATTTTCCTTAATTAGGAAGTCCTCTTGAGAGTCCAAGAGGTCATCCTTCTCATGAATAGCACTAATTAATTCATTTAGTTTTTCCTTTTGTTGCATGTTGAGGTTGGCAAAAAGGGTGCGCAAATTATCCTCCTCATCACTAGCATTATCTTCATCACTAGAAGTTTCATACTTAGTGGAGGATTTTGATTTTACCTTCTTCTTTTTGCTATCCTTTGCCATGAGGCACTTGTGGCCGACATTGGGAAGAGGAGGCCCTTAGTGACGGCGATGTTGGCGGCATCCTCGTCGGAGGAGGAGTCGGTGGAGCTCTCGTCGGAGTCCCACTCGTCGCAAACATGGGCATCGTTGCCCTTCTTCTTGTGGTACCTCTTCTTTTCCTTTCTTCTCCCCTTCTTGTTGTCGCCCCTGTCACTGTCACTAAAAATAGGACATTTTGCAATAAAGTGACCGGGCTTACCACACTTGTAGCACACTTTCTTGGAGCGGGGCTTGTAATCCTTCCCCCTCCTTTGCTTGAGGATTTGTCGAAAGCTTTTGATGATTAAAGCCATCTCCTCATTGTCGAGTTTAGAGGCATCGATGAGTTGTCTACTTGATGTAGACTCCTCTTTCTTCTCCTCCGTCGCCTTGAATGCGACCGGTTGTGCTTCGGACGTGGAGGGGCCATCTAGCTCGATGATTTTCTTTGAGCCTTTGATCATCAACTCAAAGCTCACAAAATTTCCTATTACTTCCTCGGGATACATTAGTGTATATCTAGGATTTCCTCGAATTAATTGAACTTGCGTAGGATTAAGAATAACGAGGGATCTTAGAATAACCTTGACCATCTCATGGTCATCCCATTTTGTTTCCGAGGTTGCGCACTTGGTTCACCAAGGTCTTCAAGCGGTTGTACATGGCTTGAGGGTCCTCGCCTTGGTTGAGTCGGAACCGACCGAGCTCCCCCTCGATCGTCTCCCGCTTGGTGATTTTGGTCACCTCATCTCCTTCGTGCGCGGTCTTGAGTACGTCCCAAATTTCCTTGGCACCTTGTTATACTCCTCTCGACTTAGAGAGGTGAGGAGTATAGTGGTGGCTTGGGAGTTAAAGTGTCGGATTTGGGCGACCTCGTCCGAATCATAGTCTTCATCCCCCGATGATGGTACCTGCACTCCAATCTCAACAACATCCCAAATACTTGTGTGGAGTGAGGTTAGATGATGCCTCATTTTATCACTCCACATATTATAATCTTCACCATCAAACATAGGTGGTTTGCCTAATGGGACGGAAAGCAATGGAGTACGTTTGGAAATGCGAGGGTAGCGTAGGGGAATCTTACTAAACTTCTTGCGATCATGGCGCTTAGAAGTTATGGACAGCGCGTCAGAGCCGGAGGTGGATGGCGATGAAGAATCGGTCTCGTAGTAGACCACCTTCCTCATCTTCTTTTTCTTGTCTCCACTCCGATGCGACTTGTGGGAAGAGGATTCCTTCTCCTTCCCTTTGTTGCGGGACTCTCCTGATGGAGCCTTCCCGAGGCTTGTAGCGGGCTTGTCGCCGGTCACCATCTCCTTCTTGGCGTGATCTCCCGACATCACTTCGAGCGGTTAGGCTCTAATGAAGCACCGAGTTCTGATACCAATTGAAAGTCGCCTAGAGGGGGGTGAATAGGGCAAAACTGAAATTTATAAAGTTAATCACAACTACAAGCCGGGTTAGCGTTAGAAATATAAACGAGTCCGAGAGAGAGGGTGAAAAACAAATCGCAAGCAAATAGAGAGTGAGACACAAGGATTTGTTTTATCGAGGTTCGGTTCTTTCAAACCTACTCCCCGTTGAGGTGGTCACAAAGACCGAGTCTCTTTCAACCCTTTCCCTCTCTCAAATGGTCACTTAGACCGAGTGAGCTTCTCTTCTCAATCACACGGGACACCATGTCCCCGCAAGGACCACCACACAATTGGTGTCTCTTGCCTCGGTTACAATTGAGTTTGTCACAAGAAAGAATGAGAAAGAAAAGAAGCAATCCAAGCGCAAGAGCTCAAATGAACACAAGTCACTCTCTCACTAGTCACTATTGATTGGAATTGAACTAGAGACTTGGGAGAGGATTTGATCTCTTTGGTGTGTCTTGTATTGAATGCTATAGCTCTTGTAATGTGTAGAATGTTGGAAACTTGGATACTATTGAATGTGGGGTGGTTGGGGTATTTATAGCCCCAACCACCAAAATGTGGCCGTTGGAAGTCTGCTGTCGCATGGCGCACCGGACAGTCCGGTGCGCCAGCCACATCAGCCAGCCGTTGGGGTTCGACCGTTGGAGCTCTGACTTGTGGGGCCTCTAGGCTGTTCGGTGGTGCACCGGACAAGTCCTATAGACTGTCTGGTGCGCCAACTGCGCGTGCTCTGACCTCTGCGAGCGCAGGCGCGCATTAAATGCGTTGCAGTCGACCGTTGCGCTTGAAGTAGCCGTTGCTCCGCTGGCACACCGGACAGTTCGGTGCGCCACCGGACACTGTCCGGTGCATACACTGGACGGTCCGGTGAATTATAGCGGAGCGGCCTCTGATTTTCCTGAAGGTGAGGAGTTCAGCGTCGAGTTCCCTGGTGCACCGGACACTGTCCGGTGGCACACCGGACAGTCCGATGCGCCAGACCAGGGTGCCTTTAGGAATTCTTAAGCTCTCTTTGTTTGAACCCTTTCTTGGTCTTTTTATTGGTCTATTGTGAACCTTTGGAACCTGTAAAACTTATCATCTAGAGCAAACTAGTTAGTCCAAATATTTGTGTTGGGAAATTCAACCGCCAAAATCTATTTAGGAAAAGGTGTAAGCCTACTTCCCTTTCACAAAGACCATCACACCCAAGAGTTCACCAAGCGATTCAAAGAGATCACCCCGTGAACACCATCCTCGGCGATATACATAAGGGGGTAACCACTCGGTCTTGAGTCGCACATTTTTGTGAGCATTACTCTTTTGTTTCCTCTATTGATCCATACAGGGTAGAGGATGCACTAAAAGATTTGGATTGGGTGTTGGCAATGCAAGAGGAGCTCAACAACTTCACGAGAAATGAGGTATGACATTTAGTTCCAAGTGGGTATTCCGCAACAAGCAAGATGAGCATGGTGTGGTGATAAGGAACAAAGCTAGACTTATCGCCAAAGGTTATTCACAAGTCAAAGGTTTGGTCTTTGGTGAAACTTATGCACCCGTAGCTAAGCTTGAGTAAATTCGCATATTACTTTCCTATGCTACTTACCATGGCTTCAAGCTTTATCAAATAGACGTGAAGAGTTCCTTCCTTAATGGACCAATCAAGGAAGAGGTCTATGTTGAGCAACCTCCCGGCTTTGAAGATAGTGAGTACCCTAACCATGTGTATAAACTCTCAAAGGCGCTTTATGGGCTCAAGCAAGCCCTAAGAGCATGGTATGAATGCCTAAGAGATTTTCTTATCACTAATGGCTTCAAAGTCGGTAAAGCCGATCCTACTCTCTTTACTAAAACTATTGCAAAAGATTTGTTTGTATGCCAAATTTATGTTGATGATATCATATTTGGGTCTACTAACAAATCTACTTGTGAAGAGTTTAGTAGGATCATGGTACAGAAATTCGAGATGTCTATGATGGGGGAGTTGAAGTATTTTCTAGGATTTCAAGTCAAGCAACTCCAAGAGGGCACCTTCATCAGCCAAACGAAGTACGTTGAAGACATACTCACCAAATTTGGAATGAAGGATGCCAAACCCATCAAGACACCCATGGGAACAAATGGGCATCTCGACCTCGACACGGGAGGTAAATCCGTAGATCAAAAGGTATACCGATCGATGATAGGATCTCTACTCTATTTATGTGCATCTCGACCGGACATTATGCTTTCCGTATGCATGTGTGCAAGGTTCCAAGCCGATCCTAAGGAAGTTCACCTTAGGGAGGTGAAAAGAATCTTGAGATATTTAGTTTATACTCCTAAGTTTGGTCTTTGGTACCCCAAGGGATCCTCTTTTGATTTATTAGGATATTCAGATGCTGATTGGGCAGGGTGTAAAATTGATAGGAAGAGCACATCAGGGACTTGTCAGTTTCTGGGGAGATCCCTGGTGTCTTGGGCTTCAAAGAAACAAAACTCAGTAGCTCTTTCCACCACTGAAGCCGAGTATATTGTCGCAGGCCATTGTTGCGCGCAATTGCTTTGGATGAGGCAAACCCTCAAAGACTATAGCTACAAATTCAGCAAAGTCTCTCTCCTATGTGATAATGAAAGTGCAATTCGCATGGCAGATAATCCCGTTGAACATAGCCGCACTAAGCACATAGCCATTCGGTATCACTTTTTGAGAGATCACCAACAAAGGGGGGATATTGAGATAGCCTATATTAACACCAAAGAATAATTAGTCAATATATTTACCAAGCCATTAGATGAGAAAACCTTTACCAAACTTAGGAATGAGCTAAACATTCTTGATTCTCGGATCTTTGATTGATACTTGGCACACATAGCTCATTTACATACCTTTGATCATATCTCTTTTTTGTCTATGACTAATGTGTTTTCAAGTGTATTCTTATGCTTAGTCATAGAATTGAAAGGGAAATAGAGTATTCGGCAAAGACGACGCTTCCACTCAACTCCATCGGTATTATTTACTCTTTGCTGGTATTCTGCCATCTCTCCACATTGGTATAATCTTTCACTCATATATTGTTTGCCAAAGGGGGAGAGAATTTACAAGGCCTCACAAAGTCTCCGTTTTTGGCGATTAATACCAAAGGGGGAGAGAATATTATCCCAAAGCAAAAGGACCGCACCACCACCTAATTTTAATTGTGTTTTAATTTTTTTTGGTATTAGTATCTTTCAAATTGGTATTCCTCTAATGAAAGTATCTCAATTGGTATATCCCAAAAACCCTCTTGAAAGCTAAGAGGAGAATTTCATTTAGGGGGAGTTTTGTTTAAGTCAAAGGAAAAGCATTTCAAACAGGGGGAGAAAATTTCAAATCTTGAAAATGCTTCTTTCAATCTTATTCATATACCTTCGACTACTTGCAAAAGGATTTTGAAAAGAATTTTCCAATGAATTTGCAAAAACAAAACTAGTGGTGCAAGCGTTGTCCAAAATGTTAAATAAGAAGAAAGCAATCCATGCATATTGAAAGGGAAATAGGGTCAAACCTTTTCCTAAATGATTTTGGTGGTTGAATTGCCCAACACAAATAATTGGACTAACTAGTTTGCTCTAGAATATATGTTCTACAGGTGCCAAAGGTTCACAACAAACCAATACAAAGTTAAAAGAAAGGGTTCAAAACAAAGGAGCAAAAGCCAACCGAAGGCTGCCCTGGACTGGCGCACCAGACTGTCCGGTGTGTCATCGGACAGTGTCCGGTGCACCAGGGAGAATCACTCCAAACTTGCTACCTTCGGGTTTCTGGAAAATGCTCTCCGCTATAATTCACCGGACTGTCCGGTGTAGCACCGGACTGTCCGGTGTGCCAGCGGAGGCAACGGCTAGCGCAACAACGGTCGTCTGCAAAAAGTGAACAGTGCGGACTACGCACGCAAAAGTCAGAGCAGGTGCCAGAAGGCGCACCGAACAGTGAACAGTGACTGTCCGGTGCACCACCGGACTGTCCGGTGGCCTAGCTATCAGAAGCTTCAATTGTCGAACCCTAACGGTTGGGTGACGTGGCTAGCGTACCGGACTGTCCGGTGCGCCTGTCGATAGCAGAGGTCCCCAACGACCATTTTGGTGGGTGGGGCTATAAATACCCCCAACCACCACACATTCAAGGCATCCTAGTTTTCAGCCATTGCATTCAATACAAAAGCTCTAGACTTCACTTCAAGACACAAACAAGAGATCAAATCCTCTCCCAAGTCCAAAGATCATTACAATCAAACAGTGACTAGTGAGAGAGAGATATTTGTGTTCATTTGAGTTCTTGCGCTTGGATCGCTTTTCTTCTTCCTTCTTTCTTGTTCCCAAGACACTTGTAATCAACACAAGAGACACCAAGTTGTGGTGGTCCTTGTGAGGGGTCTACGTGACCCGTTGATTGAGAAGAGAAGCTCACTCGGTCTAGGTGACCGTTTGAGAGAGGGAAAGGGTTGAAAGAGACCTGGTCTTTGTGACCACATCAACGGGGAGTAGGTTTGCAAGAACCGAACCTCGGTAAAACAAATCACCGTGTCACACTCTTCATTTGCTTGTGATTTATTTTCGCCCTCTCTTTCAGACTCGATTTTATTTCTAACGCTAACCCCGGCTTATAGTGTGTGCTTAAGTTTATAATTTTCAGATTCCGTCTATTCACCCCCCCTCTAGGCGACTTTCAATTGGTATCGGAGCCCGGTACTTCATTAGAGCCTAACCGCTCAAAGTGATGTCGAGAGATCACGCCAAGAAGGAGGTTGTGACCGGCGAGAAGCCCGCCAGAAGCCACGGGAAGACTCCATCGGGAGAGTCCGGCAACAAGGGGAAGGGATCCCCTTCACACACCAAGTCGCATCGGAGCGGCGACAAGAAACAAAGATGAAGAAGGTGGTCTATTAAGAGACCGATTCTTCGTCGCCATCCACCTCCGGCTCCGACGCGCCGTCCGTCACTTCTAAGCGCCATGAGTGCAAGAAGTTTATTAAGATCCCCCTATGTTATCCTTGCATTTCAAAACGCACTCCTTTACTTTCCGTCCCACTAGGAAAACCACCCATTTTTGAGGGTGAAGATTATAACATGTGGAGTGATAAAATGAGGCATCACCTAACCTCACTCCACGCTAGTATTTGGGACGTTGTTGAGTTTGGAGTGCAGGTACCATCGCCGGGGGATGAAGATTATGATTCGGATGAAGTGGCCCAAATCCGGCACTTCAACTCCCAAGCCACTACTATACTCATCGCCTCTCTAAGTCGAGAAGAGTATAATAAAGTGCAAGGGTTGAAGAGTGCCAAAGAGATTTGGGACGTGCTCAAGACCGTGCACGAAGGAGATGAGGTGACAAAGATCACCAAGCGGGAGACGATCGAGGGGGAGCTCGGTCGTTTTATGCTCAACAAAGGAGAGGAGCCACAAGCTATGTACAACCAGCTCAAGACCTTGGTGAATCAAGTGCGCAACCTCGGGAGCACAAAATGGGATGACCATGAAATGGTCAAGGTTATTCTTAGATCACTTGTTTTTCTTAACCATACTCAAGTTCAATTAATTCATGGTGATCCTAGACATAAACTAATGTCTCCCGAGGAAGTGATAGGAAAGTTTGTGAGCTTTGAATTAATGATCAAAGGCTCCAAACAAATCATCGAGCGAGGCATCACCTCAACACCCGAGGTGCAACCCGTCGCATTCAAGGCGACGGAGGAAGAAAAGAAGGATTCTACACCAAGTAGGGTCCCCATCGACACCTCCAAGCTCGACAGCGAGGAGATGGCGCTAATCATCAAAAGCTTTCGCCAAATCCTCAAGCAAAGGAGGGGGAAAGACTACAAGCTCCGCTCCAAGAAAGTTTGCTACAAGTGTGGTAAGCCCGATCACTTTATTGCAAAATGTCCTATTTCTAGTGACAGTGACAGGGGCGACGACAAGAGGGGGAAGAAGAAGAAGAAGAGATATTACAAGAAGAAGGGCAGCGATGCCCATGTTTGCCGGGAGTGGGACTCCGACGACAGCTCCACCGACTCCTCCTCCGACGAGGACGCCGCAAACATCGCCGTTGTGACGGAACCTTCCAAGTCATTAGGCCCACCTACGGTTGTCCTTGTCCAACAGACATCAGACAACCCCGTAGATGTTCCTAAATTACTTGATAAGTTCGGTATCTTTCCTTACCTTACCAGGAACGTTTCACCCGTCTTGCAGATATTACAGAACATCGGAGATATCGAAATGCGGAAGTGATTACATAAACTTACATTTATTTAAAAAGTAAGCTTAGGTTAATTATTACAGACCAGAAATATAAACGAGTGCAGAGTAGTATTATTACATAACCAAGGGAGGCAAAAACTCCTCCCATAAAAGTTTATACACAAAAGTTTTTATGGAGGACCATGTCCTCCCGCATCTTCATTCCTGATTTTCTTCATGAGGAACCACCTTGGTACAAAAGCAACAGAAACCTGCTGCTCTCTCACCTAAAAACAACGAGGGAATAAACCCTGAGTATGGAATTACTCAGCAAGTCTTACCCGACTAAAGAAAAGACTCTCAAGGGTATGCTGGTCATAGGGGAATCAAGGTAAGGCTTAACAAGGATCAAAGACTCTGTTTTGCGGAAAAGCTTACTAAGAGTGGATCCTTAGAAATCCAGTTTTATTTTCAGGTTAAGTAAAGTTACCTGCATCTAGAGTTCTTTCTACCCTAGTTCAAACACTTGTCCTGCACTAGCCAGTTTCTCATCAATCCCTTCATCTTTAGTGGATTGCTACGTGTAAGTTAGTGGCCAAGTCTCCATAACCGCGGAGGTACGGCGATCCGAATCGATTATACCCAGCTAAGGATCTCCGATCACACGACATATGTAGCACTTAACCCTTGCATATGTCAACCCGCCACCGGGTTTCTTAAGACCAGATCAGGTTCACGCAAACCGAGAGCACAGATACACCACCGTCCAGCCTCTTGCCACGGAGGGTACACGCTACTCTCGCCACCGCTCCACGCCCATTTCGTGTTATCTTATTCTGGCCTTAGTCTGCCCGAGGCAAAGCTTACCCATGATGAGGCATGTGACCAGTTAAAAGGTCCTCGGTCAGCAGGCCTACATCGACAAGGTCCTTATCGACTCAGACGGAGACACTACACCGAGACTCTCTTCTCGTGCAAGTCACCCGCCCGGTCTTAGCTTAATCATTTTATCCAAAAACTTGGTACCTGGCAGAGGTACATCTTTTTCGATGTTGAACCCATCACGGCCATGATGGATCCACCATCAAGTTTTATTTTCAAAAACATCCCTCCCTCTTTGTCAATCATCTTTTGTAAATCAAAACCTTTTGTTTTGCTAGAGCAATACTAAGCATAGTAAAAACCTTTTATAAAACAGGGTATCAAGGAAGGTAATCAAAAATCAAGGAAGGTAATGCAGGAATTGTTTAAGCATTCAACCCCTATCACCTAATGCATCAATCAAGTGAGAAAGATTTTAAAAACATCAAGGGAGGTGGCAAATGCACTGGGGCTTGCCTTCGTTAACAGGTGAGTCTGGCTCGGATCCACAAATATCAAAGTAAAAGCAGTTGCCTGCTTGAGAATCCGAGGGTGGTGGTGTCCTTTCTTCGGTGACTTCTGCTTCTTCTTCACGTTCTAACATAACCATACATATATATAAGAATGAATGCCATGGGATGCTTATGAGAATGCAAAGATAATATAAATTTATTATCTAAGTCTTGAATACAACTTTCCTTCACGGAACTCCGAGAACTTAGGGTTTCCGGAGTCGGTAAAGGAGTTCATAGGGCAGAGGGGGGGGTGGTTTTGGGTTCTAGTTATCAAACATGGTCCAAATCAATTCAAACTCTACACAGGGCTTCTAAATATTGTTTTAAGTTCACATAAAAATTTTGAGCATTTTTGGGATTACCATTTATCTTTTAAAAATCCAGGATTACTTCTTTAAGCTATTTTAAATGCCCTAAAATTCCTTATTTAGCCTAAAAATCTCAAAACTATTTTTATAAAATACTAGGGAAAATAAGGAATCTAGGAAAATTGGTTTCACAATTTTATCATTTTTCTACAATTTTCTACATATTTCTAAAGCTCTGCTGAAAAAGAAAAAGGAAAAGGCATCAACAGTAATGGGCTAATTTCAGCCCAGGCGGTCCAGTCCAGAGGAAAGCGCGCGCGTGCCCGCGCCCGCACTGGTAGTTTTGCAAAAAGGGCCTTGGTGTTCTGGATAATAGGAAACAAGTTCCATTACTATTCCTATGTGTCACTGACGGTTTACCGAAAGCCCCCACGACTTCTAATTCTTTACACGGCCAAGTCCACGACGGCGCTCCGCACGGGAAGCTTATTCCGGCGAGCTAGACCGGCCGCAGGGAGCTAAGACCGGTGTCTAGCTTCGGATTAAACCCAATTCAAGACCCAGAGAGGATTTTCCCCAACTTAATTGCACTAATGATCAAGTGGTTTGCTCTGGCCACGGTGACCACGAGAATTATAGCAAGACTGTCGCGTTCTCGGCGACCAGAGGCTACACTGTGCAATTGAGTGGGTTGATAGGCATCACGGGCACACGAGATCACTTAAACAAGGTTTGAATCGGGCAGAGCTTTACCAGAGCCGGCTGGCCACGGTGAACTCGGTTTCACGGTGGCGGAAGCTTGAATTGGGGGAAACGTGAAATTTAAGCTCGTCGGTGATCAACTGGAGATAATACTGGGTGCCGAGGTACTTGACTACCTTATGGAGCTTGTGGTGGCTTCAATTTATAGAGCTAGCGAGCGGTGGTCACGAATTCGGGCGAGGACGCGCGGCGGTCAGAGGTAGAAGAAAGCACTAGCGCGTGTGGCTGCGTGTCCTCGGTCGTGGCAGGCTCACCGGCGGTGATGGGACGGCGTTAGGGAGTCACAGCGACGAGGTGGAAAGGTAGAGCCACGCGGCGGATAATGGCGAGAGCTCGACGGCGGTGAAAGCTTTATCCACGGCGAGGAGCAAGGGGAGGAGTACTACGGCTAGTCGGGGTGGCCTCCAGCTCACCGGCGACGACGATCTTTTGACCCCACGACGTTATCAACTTACCCCGAGCGTGAATCGCAACGGCGACGAGGATCCACGGCGAGGATTCACCGGCGGGGAGGTTCACTGAACCTAACTCAACCAGGGCACTGTACCATGGAATTCCTTATTCAGATGAACTGACAGCCCGAATTGCAGAGCTAATTACTTCCAACTTTGTGTAATAATATGATCAACAATCTTTAGCAAAGTTATAGTCTTAAGATCCAGCTACAACTTTGTTATAGCAATCCAAGGCAAATTCCCACTGGATCTTAGTCTAACTGGCCCTTAATGTTGGATCAAAGTCACTGTCCAACCGAAATTCAGTCTATATTAGTCTGACAGTCCAACTTTGGGCAAGATTATCTTCAACTTTCTCACAAGAACATGGTTTGCTCTCTTCAACAAAATTGTTCTCTTATAATTGGGCTACAATTTTGATGTGGTGACTTAGGGCAAAGACCCTTTTATTTAGAAGTTACAAGGGCTTCAAGTTGGATGAATTACACTGAAATCCAGACTTAACCCCAAAAAGGTTAAGTGGGGCACTTTTGCACTTAAGTCCAAATTTCAAGTTTTGGATTGCAAATTCTCATATAAGTGACCCAAATAACTCAAGATACTTATTTAACTTGATTTTTGCACTTTAGTCCAAAAGTGGACTAATTTTGCACTTAGGTCCCTAGGGTTTGGTTTTAGGGTTTTCTAGGGTTCTATTTAGGGTTTTTAGTATCCCAAGGGTATAAATGTGATTCAACTTGGTTTTTGGGGATATTTTATAACTTTTTCCCAAAAGCCTTTAGGTTTTTCTCATTTGGGTTAAGTTTTGCACCAATAACCCCTAATCAGGGTCAAGTTACTCAACCAGGGGTCTATTTTGCAAAATACCAAAAACAATACACTTGTTTGAAATTTTTACCTAGTAAATGCACTCTAGGTGTGTCAAACATATGCAATGCCAATGTTTATGATGTCATGCTCAAGTTTTAGTTACAGTAACACCAGGGGTGTTACATCCTTCCCCCCATAAAAGAATCTCGTCCCGAGATTTAAAGTCTTAGGGTGAGTAATGGAAAAGGAAATGTGTCACATTTTTATTTCCTTATTTCTGGTACAAGGCAGGGGTGGTGTGGGGGTTCACTCCTTTATTACAATAGCTGAATTTACTTTACAAATTACATGAGGCTAGAAACCCTGGGAAATTCTTATTTAAAAAGTCTTGCGTTTCCCACGTAGCCTCTTCTTCAGAATGTTGGTTCCACTGTATCTTATAGAACTTGAGAGTTTTTCTCCGGGTAACCCGGTCCTTTTGATCCAAGACTCGAATTGGGTGCTCTGAATATGTCAAGTCTGGTTCAAGGACAACATCTGTCACTTCAATGGTTTGGTCAGGAATCCGAAGACACTTCTTCAATTGCGATACATGGAACACATTATGTATAGCAGACAGGGTCTCGGGAAGCTGCAGTTGATATGCCACTGGTCCACATTGCTTAAGTACAGGGAATGGACCAATGTATCTGGGTGCAAGTTTTCCTTTAACCCCGAAACGGGACATCCCCTTCATTGGTGAAACCTTCAGGTAGACATAGTCTCCTTCAAGAAAATACAAGGGCATTCGCCGTTTGTCTGCATAACTCTTCTGACGAGCTTGGGCTTTCTTCATATTATGGATTATTTTCTGAACCTTTTCTTCGGTTTCTTTTACCATATCAGGCCTAAAGAAATACCTTTCACCAGGTTCAGACCAATTTAGCGGAGTACGACATCGTCGTCCATATAGAGCTTCAAAAGGTGCCATCTTGATACTTTCTTGATAGCTATTATTATATGAAAACTCCGCTAAGGGTAAACATTCATCCCATTTTTGTGAGAAATCCAGGACACATGCCCGTAGCATATCTTCGAGTATTTGATTAATCCTCTCAGTCTGTCCACTGGTTTGTGGATGATATGTCGAACTATGGAGCAGCCTAGTACCCAAGGATTTGTGAAGTGCTTCCTAAAACTTGGCTACAAATTACGGTCCACGATCCGACACAATAGTCTTCGGAACACCATGCAGACTAAGAATACGATCAATATACAATTGGGCATAGACAGTAACCGGGTGATCTGTCTTGACTGGCAGAAAATGAGCTGTCTTTGTGAGTCGATCAACTATAACCCAGATAGAGTCATACCCTTTTGCAGTCCTGGGCAATCCCACAATGAAGTCCATACTTATGTCTTCCCATTTCCAGGTTGGGATTGGCAAAGATTGTAATGGACCAGCAGTTTTCAAGTGTATGGCCTTGACACGTCTACAGGTGTCACACCTGGCCACATAGCGTGCAATCTCGATCTTCATTTTTGTCCACCAATAATGTTGTTTCAAATCTTGGTACATCTTAGTGCTTCCGGGATGAATAGAATAGCGACTAAGATGTGCTTCATCAAGAATTTGTTGGCGGATCTCTTCATTCTTCGGCACCACTATACGGTTATTAAACCATATAGTGCCTTGCTCATCTTCTTTGAAACATTTGGCTGTTCCAGTCTTTATCTTTTCTCGAATATGCTTCATACCCTCATTATCTTTTTGAGCATCTATTATCTTTTGCAAGAGAACTGACTCCAGCTTTAGCTGACTTAGGGTTCCTTGTTGGACCATCCCCAGGTTTAGCTTTTCCATCTCTTGACATAAAGTATTTTCAGAGTTCTTCATCAGAAGACAGTGGCAGGAAACCTTACGGCTAAGTGCATCTGCCACAACATTGGCTTTGCCTGGGTGATAATGAATTTCCAATTCATAGTCCTTAATAAGATCAAGCCATCGCCTTTGTCTCATATTCAATTCTGACTGGGTGAAGATATACTTCAAGCTTTTATGGTCTGTGTAAATGTGACAGACATTTCCCAGTAGATAATGACGCCAGATTTTCAGGGCATGAACCACAGCAGCTAGCTCCAGATCATGAGTTGGGTAATGTTCCTCGTGTCGGCGTAACTGCCTTGAAGCATATGCAATCACTCGGCCTTCTTGCATTAACACACAGTCGAGTCCACTGCCTGATGCATCACAATATACATCAAAAGGCTTGGTGATGTCCGGCTGAGCCAATACCGGAGCAGTGGTTAATAATGTCTTCAATTGCTCAAAGGCTTCTTCACACTTGGAAGACCAATTAAATTTACAATCATTTTTCAATAAACTTGTGATTGGTTTCACAAGCTTAGAAAAATCTGGTATAAATCTGCGATAATACCCAGCTAGTCCAAGAAAACTCCGGACTTGATGAACAGTGGTTGGGGGTTTCCACTCTAGAATATCCTTGACCTTGCTAGGATCTACCGCAATTCCCTTGGCAGATAAGATATGTCCTAGAAACTGAATTTCTTCCAGCCAAAATGCGCATTTACTGAACTTGGCATATAGCTGATGTTCCCTCAAGCGTGTCAATACAATCCGCAAATGTTGAGCATGCTCCTCTTTATTTTTGGAATATATCAAGATATCGTCAATGAAGACCACCACGAACTTGTCCAACTCGGGCATAAACACCGAGTTCATCAAATAAGTGAAATGGGCAGGAGCATTGGTCAATCCAAAAGACATTACCAGATATTCAAATAACCCATATCGTGTAGTGAACGCGGTCTTTGGTATGTCCTCGGGCCGAATACGGATTTGATGATAGCCCGACCTGAGATCAATTTTGGAGAATACCCTCGCCCCGGTCAATTGATCAAATAGGACATCAATCCTTGGAAGAGGGTACTTGTTCTTGATCGTGACCTCATTCAGGGGCCGATAATCCACGCACATCCGTAAGGTTTGATCCTTCTTTTTGACGAATATGGCTGGACAACCCCAAGGTGACGAGCTTGGCCGGATGAATCCTTTATCCAAGAGATCTTGTAATTGAACCTTCAGTTCTGCCAACTCATTTGGAGGCATACGGTACGATCTTCTAGAAATTGGAGCCGTACCGGGCTTTAGCTCAATTACAAATTCCACATCCCGCTCAGGTGGCAATCCCGGCAGATCTTCGGGAAAGACATCGGGAAATTCGCACACTACCGGAATATCCTTGATTTCCGGTACTATGGCTTCATACACTCTACCAGTAGCTTGGGTTGGAATGGGGATAGGTATAAGAATTTCTTCTTGATTATAACTCAACCTGATAATTCTTTGATCAGTGTTGAGGATTGCTTTATACTTGGCCAACCAATTCATACCCAGAATAACATCTATATCCTGGCCTTTCAGAACTATCATATTAGTAAGAAAATCCCGTCCGGCCAAGGTTATGGGCACTTGATAGGCCACTTCTCTAGTAAAAATCTGTCCCCCAGGTGAGTGAATTTTAAATCCTTCTTTTGATTCATGACATGAAATGTGATGTTGCTCCACAAATTTCTTGCTAATGAAGGTATGCGAAGCACCAGAATAAAAAAGAATAATTGCAGGGTGACTGGCCACGGGAAACGTACCCATCATCACCGGCTCTCCTTCCGGTGTAGTGGCCACCTGGGTGTAGTATACACGCCCTGTTTTCTTGGTATTCCTCCCCACAGTATTCCCTTTGGGCTGAGTGGACTTCCCAGATCCTTGCTGTGCATTGGATTGATTTTACTTGGGGTATGGGCAGTCTTTGATAAAATGTCCCGACTTGCCGCAGTTGAAACACCCAGTTGAAGAGCTGGGCAAGGCAGGGAATCGAGTGCCTGGGGCACCCGGCTGATTTGGGGAAGTGGGGGTATTGTTGGGGCGAATAATAATGGGCTGTTTGAAAGGGAATGTTGGTGGGTGCGGTTTTGGCTTGAAGGCCGGATGACGAACTGTTGCCTCTTCGCCTGGCCCAGATTAGGCCTCTCACCACTGAATCCCTTATTCTTCCCAGAACTTGCGTATTTTGCTTCCACAGATAAGGCTGTACTGACAGCCTTTCCATACGTGAGATCAATACACGTGGCCATCTTTCGCTGCAACCGGTCATTTAGACCCCTCATGAAGCAGTTCTTTTTCTTCAAATCAGTATTCACCTGGTCGATGGCATACTGCGACAGGTGATTAAACTTGTTGAGATACTGATTGATGGTATCCCCTCCTTGTTTCAATTTCATGAATTCCTCTTGTTTCATATGCAGCACCCCTTCAGGTATGTAGTGCTCACGGAAGGCTACTTTAAATTCTTCCCAAGTGATTTGATGGTTGTCTGGTTGGATTGCCACAACATTTCCCCACCAAGTACTGGCAGGGCCACGTAGTTGCTGTGCCGCGAACAATGGCTTCTGCGTTTCAGAACAACGAAGAAGACCAAACTTTTGTTCAATGACCCGTATCCACTCGTCGGCTTCTAGCGGGTCTTCTGCCTTGGTGAATAGAGGTGGACGAGTTTCGGAGAAGTCCAGATAGGTGGTTTCACGGGGACCTTGCTGAAAACCCCTTCCAGCCTGCTGCTGGAACTGCTGTTGACCCGCCATTTCCCTAAGGAAGCGGGTATTGTCGGCGGTGGCATTTACCAAGGCGGCAATCGCCTCGGCAAGCGTGGGTGGAACCGGAGGTGGATTTGGGGTGACATCCCGACCCCCAGAAGTTCCGGCTGCGTCCTGTCCACGAGTCCTGGTCGGCATCTGAGGCAAAAACATTCGAAATAAACATAATATGCCAAAGAGACCTTCCATTTTACATTACTATAAAAAGTAATGGTACAGACTCGAAATTACATAACAGGACACATTACCCATTATACAAAAGTTCTACCTATTTTACAACTTACTATTTCTACTTTTACTTTTATTACTACACTGCTACTTCTACTGCTGGTTACCCCTAGCAGCCTCGTCATCAGGTGTGGGAGACCATTCATCGACCAGCCTCATAGAAGGAGGGGGTTGAAAAAGGTCTAGCTCACCACCAAGCGCTTGTCCCATTACGTGGGAGGGTCCAGCTTCCGACTCAGCAGGATGTATGGGCTCACTGGGATGCAGTTGCGAATACAAAACATGCACTTCCTCATGTAATGTATTGCAGTATGTCTGTAATTCTTCAACAGCCACATTGAGCTCAGTTATACGAGCCTGAGCCCTTGCCTCCTTGGCCCATGCCAATGAACGAGATTGAACAACCCAATCGAGTGCCAAATCCCGATCTGCCAGCTGGTCTTGTAGATGGCGAACGTCTCTTCGTAGCTCATTTATACGGTCACCATCTCCAATCCATATAGCTGTCCTACGGCGGAGTTCCGCTTGGAGCCTACTTACTTCTGCTTCCAGATCCCCTATAGGATCATTGCTTCCGCTACTACTATCTACATCTCGCGGAGCAAGTTGATGTCGAGGTACTCCAATGGGTCCAGTCGACTTACGCGCAGTTTTTCTTGTGCGTGGCGGCATTTCTCTAAGGGGGAAATTTATTAGTACAATTCTTAGCATGATGCATGAATAATTACAGAATCAATCTTGATTCAACCTCCTATACATTGCACTCTTCCTACCTGGTCTTTATAGATTCTTCAGATATAAGGGATAAGAAAGGAAGAAATCTTTGTAGGTAAGTCTTTCTTTTGAAATCCTTTTGAATATGCCTTGTAATATCTGCAAAGAAGGGCTTCGCTCCGATACCAGCTGTGACGGAACCTTCCAAGTCATTAGGCCCACCTACGGTTGTCCTTGTCCAACAGACATCAGACAACCCCGTAGATGTTCCTGAATTACTTGATAAGTTCGGTATCTTTCCTTACCTTACCAGGAACGTTTCACCCGTCTTGCAGACATTACAGAACATCGGAGATATCGAAATGCGGAAGTGATTACATAAACTTACATTTATTTAAAAAGTAAGCTTAGGTTAATTATTACAGACCAGAAATATAAACGAGTGCAGAGTAGTATTATTACATAACCAAGGGAGGCAAAAACTCCTCCCATAAAAGTTTAAACACAAAAGTTTTTATGGAGGACCATGTCCTCCCGCATCTTCATTCCTGATTTTCTTCATGAGGAACCACCTTGGTACAAAAGCAACAGAAATCTGCTGCTCTCTCACCTAAAAACAACGAGGGAATAAACCCTGAGTATGGAATTACTCAGCAAGTCTTACCCGACTAAAGAAAAGACTCTCAAGGGTATGCTGGTCATAGGGGAATCAAGGTAAGGCTTAACAAGGATCAAAGACTCTGTTTTGCGGAAAAGCTTACTAAGAGTGGATCCTTAGAAATCCAGTTTTATTTTCAGGTTAAGTAAAGTTACCTGCATCTAGAGTTCTTTCTACCCTAGTTCAAACACTTGCCCTGCACTAGCCAGTTTCTCATCAATCCCTTCATCTTTAGTGGATTGCTACGTGTAAGTCAGTGGCCAAGTCTCCATAACCGCGGAGGTACGGCGATCCGAATCGATTATACTCAGCTGAGGATCTCCGATCACACGACATATGTAGCACTTAACCCTTGCATATGTCAACCCGCCACCGGGTTTCTTAAGACCAGATCAGGTTCACGCAAACCGAGAGCACAGATACACCACCGTCCAGCCTCTTGCCACGGAGGGTACACGCTACTCTCGCCACCGCTCCACGCCCATTTCGTGTTATCTTATTCTGACCTTAGTCTGCCCGAGGCAAAGCTTACCCATGACGAGGCATGTGACCAGTTAAAAGGTCCTCGGTCAGCAGGCCTACATCGACAAGGTCCTTAATCGACTCAGACGGAGACACTACACCGAGACTCTCTTCTCGTGCAAGTCACCCGCCCGGTCTTAGCTTAATCATTTTATCCAAAAACTTGGTACCTGGCAGAGGTACATCTTTTTCGATGTTGAACCCATCATGGCCATGATGGATCCACCATCAAGTTTTATTTTCAAAAGCATCCCTCCCTCTTTGTCAATCATCTTTTGTAAATCAAAACCTTTTGTTTTGCTAGAGCAATACTAAGCATAGTAAAAACCTTTTATAAAACAGGGTATCAAGGAAGGTAATCAAAAATCAAGGAAGGTAATGCAGGAATTGTTTAAGCATTCAACCCCTATCACCTAATGCATCAATCAAGTGAGAAAGATTTTAAAAACATCAAGGGAGGTGGCAAATGCACCGGGGCTTGCCTTCGTTAACAGGTGAGTCTGGCTCGGATCCACAAATATCAAAGTAAAAGCAGTTGCCTGCTTGAGAATCCGAGGGTGGTGGTGTCCTTTCTTCGGTGACTTCTGCTTCTTCTTCACGTTCTAACATAACCATACATATATATATAAGAATGAATGCCATGGGATGCTTATGAGAATGCAAAGATAATATAAATTTATTATCTAAGTCTTGAATACAACTTTCCTTCACGGAACTCCGAGAACTTAGGGTTTCCGGAGTCGGTAAAGGAGTTCATAGGGCAGAGGGGGGGTGGTTTTGGGTTCTAGTTATCAAACATGGTCCAAATCAATTCAAACTCTACACAGGGCTTCTAAATATTGTTTTAAGTTCACATAAAAATTTTGAGCATTTTTGGGATTACCATTTATCTTTTAAAAATCCAGGATTACTTCTTTAAGCTATTTTAAATGCCCTAAAATTCCTTATTTAGCCTAAAAATCTCAAAACTATTTTTATAAAATACTAGGGAAAATAAGGAATCTAGGAAAATTGGTTTCACAATTTTATCATTTTTCTACAATTTTCTACATATTTCTAAAGCTCTGCTGAAAAAGAAAAAGGAAAAGGCATCAACAGTAATGGGCTAATTTCAGCCCAGGCGGTCCAGTCCAGAGGAAAGCGCGCGCGTGCCCGCGCCCGCACTGGCAGTTTTGCAAAAAGGGCCTCGGTGTTCTGGATAACAGGAAACAAGTTCCATTACTATTCCTATGTGTCACTGACGGTTTACCGAAAGCCCCCACGACTTCTAATTCTTTACACGGCCAAGTCCACGACGGCGCTCCGCACGGGAAGCTTATTCCGGCGAGCTAGACCGGCCGGAGGGAGCTAAGACCGGTGTCTAGCTTCGGATTAAACCCAATTCAAGACCCAGAGAGGATTTTCCCCAACTTAATTGCACTAATGATCAAGTGGTTTGCTCTGGCCACGGTGACCGCGAGAATTATAGCAAGACTGTCGCGTTCTCGGCGACCAGAGGCTACACTGTGCAATTGAGTGGGTTGATAGGCATCACGGGCACACGAGATCACTTAAACAAGGTTTGAATCGGGCAGAGCTTTACCAGAGCTGGCTAGCCACGGTGAACTCGGTTTCACGGTGGCGGAAGCTTGAATTGGGGGAAACGTGAAATTTAAGCTCGTCGGTGATCAACTGGAGATAATACTGGGTGTCGAGGTACTTGACTACCTTATGGAGCTTGTGGTGGCTTCAATTTATAGAGCTAGCGAGCGGTGGTCACGAATTCGGGTGAGGACGCACGGCGGTCAGAGGTAGAAGAAAGCACTAGCGCGTGTGGCTGCGTGTCCTCGGTCGTGGCAGGCTCACCGGCGGCGATGGGACGGCGTTAGGGAGTCACAGCGACGAGGTGGAAAGGTAGAGCCACGCGGCGGATAATGGCGAGAGCTCGACGGCGGTGAAAGCTTTATCCACGGCGAGGAGCAAGGGGAGGAGTACTACGGCTAGTCGGGGTGGCCTCCAGCTCACCGGCGACGACGATCTTTTGACCCCACGACGTTATCAACTTACCCCGAGCGTGAATCGCAACGGCGACGAGGATCCACGGCGAGGATTCACCGGCGGGGAGGTTCACTGAACCTAACTCAACCAGGGCACTGTACCATGGAATTCCTTATTCAGATGAACTGACAGCCCGAATTGCAGAGCTAATTACTTCCAACTTTGTGTAATAATATGATCAACAATCTTTAGCAAAGTTATAGTCTTAAGATCCAGCTACAACTTTGTTATAGCAATCCAAGGCAAATTCCCACTGGATCTTAGTCTAACTGGCCCTTAATGTTGGATCAAAGTCACTGTCCAACCGAAATTCAGTCTATATTAGTCTGACAGTCCAACTTTGGGCAAGATTATCTTCAACTTTCTCACAAGAACATGGTTTGCTCTCTTCAACAAAATTGTTCTCTTATAATTGGGCTACAATTTTGATGTGGTGACTTAGGGCAAAGATCCTTTTATTTAGAAGTTACAAGGGCTTCAAGTTGGATGAATTACACTGAAATCCAGACTTAACCCCAAAAAGGTTAAGTGGGGCACTTTTGCACTTAAGTCCAAATTTCAAGTTTTGGATTGCAAATTCTCATATAAGTGACCCAAATAACTCAAGATACTTATTTAACTTGATTTTTGCACTTTAGTCCAAAAGTGTACTAATTTTGCACTTAGGTCCCTAGGGTTTGGTTTTAGGGTTTTCCAGGGTTCTATTTAGGGTTTTTAGTATCCCAAGGGTATAAATGTGATTCAACTTGGTTTTTGGGGATATTTTATAACTTTTTCCCAAAAGCCTTTAGGTTTTTCTCATTTGGGTTAAGTTTTGCACCAATAACCCCTAATCAGGGTCAAGTTACTCAACCAGGGGTCTATTTTGCAAAATACCAAAAACAATACACTTGTTTGAAATTTTTACCTAGTAAATGCACTCTAGGTGTGTCAAACATATGCAATGCCAATGTTTATGATGTCATGCTCAAGTTTTAGTTACAGTAACACCAGGGGTGTTACAGCCGTCAACAAGGGTCTTCTCTTCCCCAACATCGGCCACAAGTGCCTCATGGCAAAGGACGGCAAGAAGAAGAAGGTAAAATCTAGATCCTCCACTAAGTATGCAACTTCTAGTGATGAGAATAATTCTAGTGATGATGAGGATAACTTACTTACTCTTTTTGCCAACCTAAACAAGGAACAAAAAGAAAAATTGAATGAATTGATTAGTGCTATTCATGAGAAGGATGAACTCTTGGATAGCCAACAGGACTTCCTAATTAAAGAAAATAAGAAGCATTTTAAGGTTAAAAATGCTTATGCTCTATAGGTAGAAAAATGTGAAAAATTGACTAGTGAGCTAAGCACTTGCCATGACACTATCTCTAACCTTAGAAATGAAAATGCCAAATTAATTGCTAAGGTTGAGAAATTAAATGTTTGTGATGATTCTCTTGTCAAACTTAAAAATGATAATGCTAGTTTGATTGCTAAAATTGACAAGTTGAATAAATCACTTTCTAGCCTTAAGATTGAGAATGATAAATTAATTTCTAAGGATAAAGATTTAAATATTTGCAATATTTCTATTTCCAATCTTAGAAATGAGAATGCCATGTTACAAGCTAAGATTGATGAGTTAAATGCTTGCAAACCCTCTACATCTACTGTTAGTCATGTCTCTATTTGCACTAGATGTAGAGATGTTAATGTTGATGCTATCCATGATCACATTGCCATGATTAAACAACAAAATGATCATATAGCAAAATTAGATGCTAAAATTGCCGAGCATGAATTAGAGAATAAAAAATTTAAATTTGCTCGTAGTATGCTTTATAGTGGGAGACGCCCTGGCATTAAGGATGGCATTATCTTCCAACAAGGAGGCAATGTCAAAATTAATGCCCCTAAAAGGTTGTCTAATTTTGTTAAGGGCAAGACTCCCATGCCTCAGGATAACGAGGGCTATATTTTATATCCTGTTGGTTATCCTGAGGATAAGATTAGGAGAATTCATGCTAAGAAGACTCATTCTGTTTCTCACCATGCTTTTATTTATAAGAATGAGGCTCCTAGCTCTAGGCGTTCTACCCATGCTAAAATGCCTAAAAAGAACTCTCCTATTGCATCAAATGATCATAACATTTCATTTAAGACTTTTGATGCTTCTTATGTGCTCACTAACAAATCAGGCAAAGTAGTTGCCAAATATGTTGGGGGCAAACACAAGGGGTCAAAGACTTTTGTTTGGGTACCCAAGGTGCTTGTTTCTAATGTGAAAGGACCCAAGACCATTTGGGTACCTAAGAACAAGGCCTAAACTTGTTTTGTAGGTTTATGCATCCGGGGGCTCAAGTTGGATCATTGATAGCGGGTGCACAAACCGCATGATTAGGGAGAAAATGATGTTCTCCTCCTATGAGAAAAACCAAGATCCCCAAAGAGCTATCACATTCAGGGATGGAAATCAAGGTTTGGTCAAATGACTTGGTAAAATTACTATATCACCTGACCATTCTATTTCCAATGTTTTTCTTGTAGATTCTTTAGATTATAACTTGCTTTCTATCTCTCAATTATGCAAAATGGGCTACAATTGTCTTTTTACGGATGTAGGTGTTACTGTTTTTAGAAGAAGTGATGATTCAATAGCATTTAAGGGAGTGTTAGAGGGTCAGCTATACTTAGTTGATTTTAATAGAGCTGAACTTGACACTTGCTTAATTGCTAAGACTAATATGGGTTGGCTCTGGCATCGCCGACTAGCCCACGTTGGAATGAAGAATCTTCACAAGCTTCTAAAGGGAGAACACATTTTGGGACTAACAAATGTTTATTTTGAGAAAGACAGGGTTTGTAGCGCATGTCAAGCAGGGAAGCAAGTTGGTGCCCATCATCCGCACAAGAACATCATGACGACCGACAAGCCGCTTGAGCTACTCCACATGGATCTATTCGGCTCGATCGCTTACATAAGCATCGGCGGGAGTAAGTATTGTCTTGTTATTGTGGATAACTATTCTAGCTTCACTTGAGTGTTCTTTTTGCAGGAAAAATCACAAACCCAAGAGACCTTAAAGGGATTCTTGAGACGAGCTCAAAATGAGTTTGGATTAAGGATAAAAAAGATTAGAAGCGACAATGGGACGGAGTTCAAGAACTCTCAAATTGAAGGCTTTCTTGAGGAGGAGGGGATCAAGCATGAGTTCTCTTCTCCCTACACACCACAACAAAATGGTGTAGTGGAGAGGAAGAATAGAACTCTACTTGACATGCCGAGGACCATGCTTGATGAGTACAAGACTTTGGACCAGTTTTGGGCGGAAGCAATCAACACTGCTTGCTACGCCATCAACCGTCTCTACCTTCACCGAATCCTCAAGAAGACATCTTATGAACTCCTCACCAGTAAAAAGCCCAATGTTTCATATTTTAGAGTCTTTGGTAGCAAATGTTTTATTCTTGTTAAAAGAGGTAGAAAATCTAAATTTGCTCCTAAGGCTGTAGAAGGCTTTTTACTTGGTTATGATTCAAACACAAGGGCATATAGAGTCTTTAACAAGTCCACTGGACTAGTTGAAGTTTCTTGTGACATTGTGTTTGATGAGACTAACAGCTCTCAAGTAGAGCAAGTTGATCTTGATGAGCTAGATGATGAAGAGGCTCCATGCGTTGCACTAAGGAACATGTCCATTAGGGATGTGTGTCCTAAGGAATCCGAAGAGCCTCCACAAGCACAAGATCAACCTTCATCTTCCACACAAGCGTCTCCACCAACCCAAGATGAGGATCAAGCTCAAGATGATGAAAATGAAGATCAAGAAGATGAGCCACCTCAAGAGGAGGACAATGATCAAGGGGGAGATGCTAATTATCAAGACAAGGAAGATGATTAGGGTCCAAGACCGCCACACCCAAGAGTCCACCAGGAGATTCAAAGAGATCACCCCGTGAACACCATTCTCGGCGATATTCATAAGGGGGTAACCACTCGATCTCGAGTCGCTCATTTTTGTGAACATTACTCTTTTGTTTCCTCTATTGAGTCACACAGGGTAGAGGATGCACTTAAAGATTCGGATTGGGTGCTGGCAATGCAAGAGGAACTCAACAACTTCATGAGGAATGAGGTATGGCATTTGGTTCCACATCCTAATCAAAATGTTGTAGGAACCAAGTGGGTATTCTGCAACAAGCAAGATGAGCATGGTGTGGTGACAAGGAACAAAGCCCGACTTATGGCCAAGGGTTATTCACAAGTCGAAGGTTTGGATTTTGGTGAAACCTATGCACTCGTAGCTAGGCTTGAGTCAATTCGTATATTACTTGCCTATGCTACTTACCATAGTTTTAAGCTCTATCAAATGGACGTGAAGAGTGCCTTCCTCAATGGACCAATCAAGGAATAAGTCTATATTGAGCAACCTCCTGGCTTTGAAGACAGTGAGTACCCTAACTATGTTTACAAACTCTCAAAGGCGCTTTATGGGCTCAAGCAAGCCCCAAGAGCATGGTATGAATGCCTAAGAGATTTCCTTATCGCTAATGGCTTCAAAGTCGGTAAAGCCGATCCTACTCTCTTTACTAAAACTATTGCATATGATTTGTTTGTATGCCAAATTTATGTTGATGATATCATATTTGGGTCTACTAACAAATCTACTTGTGAAGAGTTTAGTAGGATCATGGTACAAAAATTTGAGATGTCTATGATGGGGGAGTTGAAGTATTTCCTAGGATTTCAAGTCAAGCAACTCCAAGAGGGCACCTTCATCAGCCAAACGAAGTACATTCAAGGCATACTCACCAAATTTGGAATGAAGGATGCCAAGCCCATCAAGACACCCATGGGAACTAATGGGCATCTCGACCTCGACACGGGAGGTAAATCCATAGATCAAAAGGTATACCGGTCGATGATAGGATCTTTACTCTATTTATGTGCATCTCGACCAGATATTATGCTTTCCGTATGCATGTGTGCAAGGTTCCAAGCCGATCCTAAGGAAGTTCACCTTAGGGCCGTGAATAGAATCTTGAGATATTTAGTTTATACTCCTAAGTTTGGTCTTTGGTACCCCAATGGATCCTCCTTTGATTTATTAGGATATTCCGATGCTGATTGGGCAGGGTGTAAAATCGATAGGAAGAGCACATCAGGGACTTGTCAGTTTCTGGGGAGATCCCTGGTGTCTTGGGCTTCAAAGAAACAAAACTCAGTCACTCTTTCTACCGCCGAAGTCGAGTACATTGCCGCAGGCCATTGTTGCGAGCAATTACTTTGGATGAGGCAAACCCTTAGGGACTATGGCTACAAATTTAGCAAAGTCCCTCTCCTATGTGATAATGAGAGTGCAATCCGCATGGCGGATAATCCCATTGAACATAGCCTCACTAAGCACATAGCCATTCGGTATCACTTTTTGAGAGATCACCAACAAAGGGGGGATATTGAGATAGCCTATATTAACACCAAAGATCAATTAGCTGATATCTTTACCAAGCCACTAGATGAGAAAACCTTTACCAAACTTAGGAATGAGCTAAATATTCTTGATTCTAGGAATTTTGATTGATACTTTGCACACATAGCTCATTTATATACCTTTGATCATGTCTCTTTTTATGTCTATGACTAATGTGTTTTCAAGTGTATTCTCATGCTTAGTCATAGCATTGAAAGGGAAATGGAGTATTCGGCAAAGACGACGCTTCCACTCAACTCCATCGGTGTTATTTACTCTTTACCGGTATTCCACATCATTCTCCACTTTGGTATAATCTTCACTCATATTTATTTGTTTGTCATAAGGGAGAAAATAAAAGGGCTTATATTTCACTCACAAGTATCCGTTTTTGGCGATTCATGCCAAAGGGGGAGAAAGTATTAGCCCAAAGCAAAAGGACCGCACCACCACCCGAATTTTAAAAATGAAGTTTTCAAATTGGTATCTTAATGTGTTTTCAAAAGGGGGAGAAAGTTCTAGTATCTTCAAATTTTGTAAAACCCTCTTGAACACTAAGAGGAGAATTTCATTGAGGGGGAGTTTTGTTTAAGTCAAAGGAAAATCATTTGAAACAGGGGGAGAAAATTTTAAATTTTGAAAATGCTTCTTTCAATCTTATTCATATACCTTTGACTATTTGCAAAAAGTTTTTAAAAAGAATTTTACAAAGAATTTGCAAGAACAAAACTAGTGGTACAAGCGTGGTCCAAAATTTTAAATAAGAAGAAAACCATCCATGCATATCTAGTAGAAATAATTATATTGGTTTCATTCCAAGCAACCTTTGCACTTACCTTATGCAAACTAGTTCAATTCTACACTTATATATTTGCTTTGGTTTGTGTTGGCATCAATCACCAAAAAGGGGGAGATTGAAAGGGAAATAGGGTCAAACCTTTTCCTAAATGATTTTAGTGGTTGAATTGCCCAACACAAATAATTGGACTAACTAGTTTGCTCTAGAATATATGTTCTACAGGTGCCAAAGGTTCACAACAAACCAATACAAAGTTAAAAGAAAGGGTTCAAAACAAAGGAGCAAAAGCCAACCGAAGGTTGCCCTAGTCTGGCACACCGGACTGTCCGGTGTGCCACCGGACAGTGTCCGGTGCACCAGGGAGAATCACTCTGAACTTGCCACCTTCGGGTTTCTGGAAAATGCTCTCTGCTATAATTCACCGGACTGTCCGGTGTAGCACCGGACTGTCCGGTGTGCCAGCGGAGGCAACAGCTAGCGCGCCAATGGTCGTCTGCAAAAGTGAACAGTGCGGTGAACAGTGCAGACTACGCGCGCAGAAGTCAGAGCAGGCGCCAGAAGGCGCACCGGACAGTGAACAGTGACTATCCAGTGCACCACCGGACTGTCCTGTGGCCCAGCTGTCAGAAGCTCCAACGGTCGAACCCTAATGGTTGGGTGACGTGGCTGGCGCACCGGACAGTAGAGGTCCCCAACGGCCATTTTGGTGGGTGGGGCTATAAATACCCCCAACCACCACATATTCAAGACATCCAAGTTTTCAGCCATTGCATTCAATACAAGAGCTCTAGACTTCACTCCAAGACACAAACAAGAGATCAAATCCTCTCCTAAGTCCAAAGATCATTACAATCAAATAGTGACTAGTGAGAGAGAGATATTTGTGTTCATTTGAGTTCTTGCGCTTGGATCGCTTTTCTTCTTCCTTCTTTCTTGTTCCCAAGACACTTGTAATCAACGCAAGAGACACCAAGTTGTGGTGGTCCTTGTGAGGGGTCTAAGTGACCTATTGATTGAGAAGAGAAGCTCACTCGGTCTAGGTGACCGTTTGAGAGAGGGAAAGGGTTGAAAGAGACCTGATCTTTGTGACCACCTCAACGGGGAGTAGGTTTGCAAGAACCGAACCTCGGTAAAACAAATCACCGTGTCACACTCTTCATTTGCTTGTGATTTGTTTTCGCCCTCTCTTTCGGACTCGATTTTATTTCTAACGCTAACCCCGGCTTGTAGTGTGTGCTTAAGTTTATAATTTTCAGATTCCGCCTATTCACCCCCCTCTAGGCAACTTTCACATATCTATTGAAATGATTATATTGGTTCAATTACAAGCAACCTTTGCACTTACCTTATGCAAACTAGTTCAATTCTGCACTTATATATTTGCTTTGGTTTGTGTTGGCATCAATCACCAAAAAGGGGGAGATTGAACGGAAAATAGGGTAAAACCTTTTACTAAATGATTTTGGTGGTTGAATTGCCCAACACAAATAATTGGACTAACTAGTTTGCTCTAGATTATAAGTTGTACAGGTGCCAAAGGTTCAACACAAACCAATAAAAAATTCCAAGATAGGGTTCAAAAAGAAAGGAGCAAAAGAAACCGAAGGCTGCCTTGGTCTAGCGCACCGGACAGTGTCCGGTGCACCACCGGACAATGTCCGGTGCACCAGGGTGGATCAACTCAAACTCGCCACCTTCGGGTTTCTGAAAATGCCACTCCGCTATAATTCACCGGACTGTCTAGTGTGCCAGCGGAGCAACGGCTACAACGCAACGGTCGACTCCAACGGAAACCTGAAAAGCGCTACAATGCACGGACAGTTTGCGCAGAGTCAGAGCAGGCGCTAGAAGGCGCACCGGATAGTGAACAGTGACTGTCCGGTGCATCACTGGACTGTCCAGTGGCCCAAGCTATCAGAGCTCCAACGGTCGAACCCTAACGGTTGGGTGACGTGGCTGGCGCACCGGACAGTGTCTGGTAGCGCACCAGACTGTCTGTTGCACCCATCGACAGCAGCCCAACCCCAACGGTTGGTTTGGTGGTTGGGGCTATAAATACCCCTAACCACCACCATTCAAGGCATCCAAGTTTTTCAGACATCTCACTCAATACAAGAGCTAGTGCATTCAATACAAGACACATTTCAATTGAATCAAAGCCTCTCCAAGTCCCAATTCCACTCAAAGCAATTAGTGACTAGAAGAGAGAGTTTTGCTCGTGTTCTTTGAGCTCTTGTCCTTGGATCGCTTTTCTTCTTCCTCTATTCTTGTTCTCAAGACACTTGTAATCAAAGCAAGAGACACCAAGTTGTGGTGGTCCTTGTAGGGGTCTAAGTGACCCATTTGATTAAGGAGAAAAGCTCACTCGGTCTAGGTAACCGTTTGAGAGAGGGAAAGGGTTGAAAGAGACCCGGTCTTTGTGACCACCTCAACGGGGAGTAGGTTTGCAAGAACCGAACCTCGGTAAAACAAATCACCGTGTCATCCGCTTCATTTGCCTTTTGATTTGTTTTCGCCCTCTCCTTCGGACTCGATTTTAATTCTAACGCTAACCCCGGCTTGTAGTGTGTGCTTAAGTTTATAATTTTTAGATTCTGCCTATTCATCCCCCCTCTAGGCGACTTTCAATAAGGGTTATAGACTGGGTCTTGTCCAATCAGATAGTTAGAAGAACCGGAGCTACTTGAGCTACGGAATCCATCTTGGATAGGAAATGAAACCGAACGACGCCGACCACTTATTGTCTCCCGCTGTGAATGAGGTGCATCACGGTAAGAATCTTGTGTGGAATGGGTGAACCGACTTCCTCCAATGGACCTCCAATCTCCTGCACCACTCCCTCCCGTACCACTCCCTCCTACACCATATAATCCAGCATCACCATGGCTGCCATCATCACCAGCACTAGGGTCGGTTGTGTTATCATCACTATCTTCATCCTCTTCTTCCTATTCGATTTGATCGGTGATTTTGACCCTTTTTCCTTTCCTATCTGATGGACCAAGTCTTGTCTTCCGCTTACCAAGGTGGGTGTCACCAATTGTTTCATCGGCCCATTCTTGCACTTCCTCTGTGCCTCCTTGTTCACGTACAAGCAATGTAAAAAGCGTGCTAGGAAGAGGAGTGTCACTGATAGGTGAGTCTTCATCCAATGTTGGAGGTGCATTGGATCTTCCTCTTTCCATCCAATCTCTAATGGCTTCATTATGCCTATGTAATGATAGATCCATGAAGGCCAAGGCAGGATCAAACTCACTAGGCTCTGGTGTACCAGTTGCTCGTTGGATGTGAAGATGAAGGTTGTAGTTAACGAACACAAGCTCATGCAATTTCAAGTAGCCGAGTTTGTTGCGGAGCTTTGTGTGGATGAATGCGAAAGTACTCCAGTTGAGCTCACACCCACTCGACGAGACACACTGTGATAGCAGCCGCTTAGCAACATGTTGAAGTGCTGGCGTATTTGATCCAAACATGGACCACCAACTCGAAGGAGAAGTCCCACGGTCAACGGCCATTCTCCTTGCAAGCTCACTCGAGAAGTCTACAATCTTCCTCTTGAAGAAGTCATACTCTTGGAGTGCCATTGCAGCAGTATTTGAATCAAACATCCTTTCAACACCCTTATGAAGATCTGTCATGAGATTGTTCGTCGTCCCCATGACATAGTTCACATATGGATGCAAGGCACACGCTGGTTGCACATATGTGTCTGTCATGACAGTGTTCATTCTAGCATCAACCACATCTATGATCATTCTGTAGCGGGCGCTGTCATTCTCAAACTTACTTTGATATGTGTGTTTGGTGTTTGTGTATTGCATGAGCACCTCACCAAGTGTTGGACTTTTCTCCTGATCAACAAATCTTAGGAACACGTACAGAGGTTCAACTTCATCTAAAACATACTGCATGTTCTCCCACCATTCAACATTGGTGATGTTGTCGAAAGCATATCTTCCCATTTCAGTTAGGAAGTAACGTGAGTGCCTGAATTCTGGTGACATAAACCATACCATGAACTTATCCTTCCTTCTCATGAAACTTTCCAAGAACATGTAGTTAGTGCCAAATCTGGTAGCATTCCATTTCACTAACTCACCTCCAATGGCTTTCTTCATCATACTGTGTAAACTTGATGAGTTGTGCATCCAACTACATATCCTTTGGTCACTTTGAATCATCGCTTCATGATGTGCCCACTTCCCAATGTCCTTTAGCATCAGATTAATGGTATGTGCTAAATATGGCTGCCATACTATATGCTTGTACTCTATGGTTTCTCTACTCAGCATCTTACAAGCCTTCTTAAAGTTGGAACCATTATCTGTTACAATTTGGACAACATTCTCTGGGTCAATAATCTTCAAGACATTTTTGATCTCCTGCTACATCAACATATGTACGAGTGGCCAGTAAAAAAGGGTGAAGCAACTATGAGTATGTACAACATACGTACCTGCATTGTGAATTTATGGTCTTGGACCTCTCCAATTGCATCAACATTCTTTAAAAAATACATCATCCCATTGCAATACATCAAAAAGTTAATGATGCTCTTTTGTGTAGGACCAGTCCATGAATCACACATTAGAGTCGCACCAAACTCATTCCACTCAATCTTCCATTTGTCAATCTCCTTCTGAAACTCCTTAACATTTTCATCAAGATACTTGCCATCAATCTCTTGACTAGTTGGTAATTTGACCCCCACACCTGCATTTAAGGCAACAAGATTATGTAACAACATAGATCAAATACAACAAAATATATTGTGTTATTTGTTACCTTGTTTTTGGTACTCCATAATTGCGGCCCTAAAATATGGGTTATCGACCTTTCGACTCGGGATGCCAATGGCATGACAAGCCTTTGCCCAAGCCCTACCAAGAATCTCTTTTGAGCTCCTTCCCTTACTTGTCTAGGGACCAGGATCTATCCTATGTTGCCTTAGTCCAGAGGCTTGAGCAAGATTGTAGTATCTAACACGACCAGGTACTTGTTCCCTACTCCTTCCCATCATCCTATCAAGTGGCCCTCGAGATACCCTCTGGCTGGAGGATCCACCACCCCTGTCATACCTTGCACCAGCCCTCTGACTAAATTCGTGCTCCACACGTGACTGATGCAGAGCCGCTTTAAGTTCATCCTCATACTCATCGTCCCAAAAATGGGTTCGTGCTGCCTCATCTGCCCTCAGCTGCTGCCTAAACCTAAAACTCTTCTTTTCCTTTGTCTTATATATGTTAAATTGGAAGTATGCCTTTTATGTCTGGAGGAACAGAGGGATATTTCTTGACATTCTTCCCTCTATGCACGAGATGCTCCTTCAATCAGGTACCACCCTCTCCGCTCTTTGTTTCTCTACAATACTTGCATTTGAAACCTGCGCCAACCTTCTCTCCATGCAACCAGACTCTATCTCTTTCTCTTTCTCTATCTTCATCCGACATATCTCCTACAGAATACAGATGTGGCAAAAATATCATATAACTTGAAACAATAACTAAACCATAACTAATACATAAACATAAGCCATCACATTTATAATAACAATACCAAATCATATTTACAGTAGTAGTAAATAATATTATGAGTTACATATACTATAACTAAAACAGAGCTAGGCACTAAATATTAAAAATCCAAGAACGGAATCTAACAATAACAGTTATTAACACAAACATGAATGAAATCTGAAAACCTAAACATTAAAAATCCAAATCTAGTCACTAAATATCTAAAACAGAGCTAAATCTTGATACCATAACCAGTTTACCGGTGGTAAAATGTGATTTACCTCTTCTCGTGGGTGGTTTACCGCCGGTTTTGCGATGGAAACCATCGGCAAGGGGATCTGCGACGGCGCCGAGGGGCAGTGGCGAAGCGGGCGGTAAACCGTTCCTGGCCGACGGTTTGCCGCGCTTAGCCGCTGGTAAAAGGCGCGGAGGCGGTGCCTTTTGCGTGTGCAGCGGCGACAGCTCTCAGGTAAGTGAAGGGGAAGTGAGGGGAGCTGGGGAAGGTCCCGGAGGAGAGGCCCGATAGAGATGTTTAGATTTTTGTTAACGGGTTAACGGGTCCATAATGGGTCCATACTTTATTCTATTTTTTGTTGGCTAAACTGATTTAAATTTAAATATCTTCTATACTAAATTACTCAATAAAACATGTAGTTTTTTTTATCATATATTGTTTTATAAAATTTTTAAAATTTTTAAATTTAGACTGAGTTAAAAAAACGCTGATAAATCGTTACCTTCCCTGACGGTTTCGGTAAACCGAGCGGTATACCTTTCGGCGGTTTTGCAATCCATGGTGTGCCTGCGCTATCGATTGGAACCCACCCGCGCGCATGTAAAATCTACTATTAAACATGTTGGTATGTTTCTTGCACAGATGGGTGAACGGAGTAATGTGAAAGTTATGAACGTGTATTATTTTCCAATGTCTCCTACCGGCACAACTTTCGCATGGCTGACCACTTTTGCACAAATGTGAGCTTGCAAAAGAAATTGTATATAGAGTTTGCAAACTTTAAAAGTGCAAAAAGATGGACGGCAGTCCCGTGACCCTGAGTCGCACGTTTCACCAACAACAGGCCGACTCCATCCCTCGACTCTGACTCTACGCGGCACGCGAGCGCAGGGGCCCGTCCGCGAAAAAGACCCCACACCGCCCACTACACCGGCCAATCACCCGCCGGCGCGCCATGGCCGCCGCCACCGCTACCGGGGATTCCGTCAAGGAGCCGCTCCTCCACCGCGCGTACCCGTCCCAGGTCGCGTCGGCCTCCTCGCCCGCGCTCCCGTCCGCGCCCCCGGGGTCCGCCGGCCGTCGCTTCCCGGGGGTGCTCGACGTCCCCAACCTCAAGAAGCGCGGCGGCGGCACGCGCAGCTGGATCCGCGTCGAGGCCGTCACGGCCTCCGTGCAGACGTTGGAGATCGACAAGGCCACCATGATGCGGCGCTGCGAACTCCCCGCGCGGGACCTGCGCTTGCTCGACCCGCTCTTCGTGTACCCGTCCACGGTCCTGGGCCGCGAGCGCGCCATCGTCGTCAACCTCGAGCAGATCCGGTGCGTCATCACAGCCGACGAGGTGCTCCTGCTCAACTCCCTCGACAGCTACGTCCTCCAGTACGCCGCCGAGCTCCAGCGCCGCCTCCTCCAGCGCGCTGAGGGCGACCAGCTACCATTCGAATTCCGGGCGCTCGAGCTCGCCCTCGAGGCCGCATGCTCCTTCCTCGATGCACAGGTTTTGATCATCAAAACTCCTCGATTCCATTTCTGTGTCTCAACCACATAAATGCCCTTAAGGGGTATCAAGATGTTAAGTGCAAAAAACACAAGAAACGGTATCTTGGTGAAAGAATGTCTTTAGCACGGTTCTGTAAGTCTAGATACGGTTCCACTCATATAACCCACATAAGGGCTTGTTCGGTTATTCCCAATACACATGGATTGGATGGGATTGGAAAAAATTGTGAAGAAGTTTGAGCTGTTTGGGATTTAAACTCATCCAATCCCGCTCAATCCACATGGATTGAGAGCTAACCGAACAAGCCCTAAATGAGTTGTATCTTAAGAGTTTCTAGTGAATAAGATACAAGACTTCAATACGTTTGGTTGTGTGAAGGGGTTTTTAGGTGTATTTAGTGCTTAAAGAACCGTAATATAGTATTTAGATTGTACATGCCCTTAGTTTGGTTATTCGAATCAGAGTGGGTTCAATTCCCATGATTGGACTATGACGCGATAATGATGATGTTCTAACATGGTTTGCAACTGTGCAATTGGCTGGCTTAATGGTCCAGTAATTGTGTTTTTGCAGCCAATGAGAGGTTGAGGGTATTCTGTGAGTATCATGCTGCACGTGCTAGAATCAAAATTTCTGAAATTACTGCTAGTTCTAGTTTTTGCTGGATGAATGGGATTCCCCAACATCCCAATTGTTGCTGATCATCGAGTAAAAATGTTGCGGCTAACTCTCTGATGGTGATTCAAACACATGTTATCAATGAGAAATTATGTTTTGTATCAGTTATTTCTTCCAACTGTACAAAGATTAGCAGATCCGCCTCCTTATCCTTTTAGGTATCTACTAAGACTAAGATGGGTGCCTACTTAGATTATGGCATACACTTGCATCATTCTCCTGCTTTTGCAATCAGGTAGTATAGTTAGAATGAGCCCATCAAAGTTTAAAAGTTGGATGTTGCTTAAGAGAAAATTTCAAATTCGCTGCATGTGAATGTAAAGTTGTAAACAAGAAATACAAATTGTTTCTTCCTTTAACTGTAACAGTCTTTTCATGTGCAGATTCTTTTCTTCCTCAGGCAGTTTCTTTAATGCCTTCTTCCATTAGTACCAAGAAATCGATGCTTTCTCCAATAAATCGTGATGGCTTTATCAATATTCATCTGTTTAATGATCCAAACCACAATAAATAGACAAATTCCTGTTCAGAACATGAAGTAATCTGAGTTTTTTCAGGCTATTGAAAACAAGTAGTTTTTTATACTTATTTTCCTTGAGTTAATAATAATTTAGGAATTGTTTTGAGTTTGCCAATTGAACTTTTTTTATAACAAACCAATTGAGGTTGAAGTGCCTTTCAGAAGTGACCAGAGAGGATGGCGAATTGAATTGTTCAACACAGGAATATGCAGCTCCTTGAACATATGATTTTTATTGCCCTAATTAATGCATTGGTAGCATATCATTTGGTATTATGACTAGGAAGTTCTAGTGGTGATTTTTCAAAATGACCTGATACCAGCCCAACTTATCAATGGGACAGTAACTGTCTGTGTATTACCTCTTATCTGGATGAATTATGTGTGGTTTAGTGTGCTTCTGATTTGATAAAAAAGTTAATACTGAGTGATTGCATCCATGGATGCTAAAGTTCTGAAATAACCATACAGATGACAAGATCTTTGTTAGGTTTTACTATTGGCAATATTGTGTTTGTAAATTCTGGATAAAAATACAAGAAATGTACCTAGAGATAACTGTATCAAACAACACACTGAGTCACTGACCACAAGTTTTTCAGTCCATGCTGTCCGAGAACTCATGGCTTTTTGGCTAGAGTTTTAGCTTCAAAGATTCTTTGTTGAGTGTTGACTGTTGATATGGTCTTATGTGTATTATGTCTTACTGATTGAAGCACACTCTTGCATGGTCAAAACAACAGAGCCTTCTAGGTTTCTAGTCCCAAGCAAGTTATAGGGTAAGCATGCCTTGTAGATGCTGATTGCCTTTTGACATTAATAAAATCAGTGCATATGTCATATTGTCTATTTTTCTGTTTCTCTTCAGGCAGCGGAACTGGAAATTGAAGCATATCCATTATTGGATGAGCTGACATCCAAAATCAGTACTCTCAATTTGGAACGTGTCCGGCGATTAAAAAGTAGACTAGTTGCATTGACCAGAAGAGTTCAAAAAGTAAAATGTAGCCTAATCTCGATTTCTTTTTGTTGTTGTTGTTGTTGTTATTGTTGCAGGCCATTTGTGTGGACTGGTTTTCTAATTGCTATTTTGTCTTCCAATAGGTCAGAGATGAAATAGAACAATTAATGGATGATGATGGTGATATGGCTGAGATGTATCTCACCGAAAAAAAGATGAGGATGGAATCATCTGTCTTTGGTGACCAGTCTTTGTTGGGCTACAATTCAGCAGGTGCTGCTGGGGCATCAGTTTCAGCTCCTGTATCGCCAGTCTCATCACCCACGGAATCACGAAAGCTGGAGAAAGCTTTTAGTTTGTGTAGAAGCAGGCATGACAGCACGAAGGGCTCCGATAACACAACGACAGAGCATATCCAAGAGTTGGAGATGTTACTGGAAGCTTATTTCGTTGTTATCGACAGCACTCTCAACAAGCTGACATCGGTACCAAGTCATATCTCCAGCATGTCTTAAATCTGGTTACGTATAATAATACTGCAACAGGAGTCAAAGGGGTCTGATCTATTTTTGCTTCTTTCAGCTTAAAGAGTACATTGATGACACTGAAGACTTCATCAACATTCAGCTGGTACGTCGACATATTTTATACTCTGCTTATTTGGGATATGCATGTCAGGTTTATGCATTTCCCATACTGCTGGTCTGTGTTATTTGACTTGAGTTCCATATGTTCCTAGGACAATGTGCGGAACCAGCTGATCCAGTTTGAGCTGCTGCTAACGACTGCAACATTTGTTGTGGCCATTTTTGGAGTGGTTGCTGGGATATTTGGGATGAACTTTGAGACATCAGTTTTCAAAATAGAGAATGCATTCCAGTGGGTCCTTGTAATTACTTCAGTGGTGGGCGTTTTCATCTTCTGCTCCTTCCTTTGGTTCTTCAAGTACAAGAGACTGATGCCTTTGTAGAGTGTATATATGCCCTCCTCCTCCCCCTCCCATATAGCACCGATGAATCAGTTCACCGTGTAGACCTTCTACCCTGTTGAGGAACTTGATCAGATCCCTGAATTTCTGCCGATGTAAATTACCATTCTTAGGGCTAGTTTGGGAACTCCGTTTTTTTACGGGATTTCTATTTTTCCAAGGAAAAATGAGTTGGAAAAATAGAAATCCCATGAAAAAACGGAGTTCCCAAACTAACCCTCATAGGTTCAGGGCATGCCTGCCGAGAATTCGGGTGAAAGTTGTAACTTTCTTGACATGATCCCTGTGCTACATAAGACTGTCTCAGCGTCCTCTAAATTTTATCATCTAAAGAAATATTTTTTTCCTTTACAACACTCTTTAAAAGATTTTGTCCTCTATCTTTTCCATCTTCAGTAACATCCTTTAAATTTCATTTTCTATATCAATAGTATTACGTAATCTATAATGTTTTTTATCTGACCTATAATGTTTTCTTATCCGACGCCGAAAAAAAGTCAGCATATGTCACTAAATTAAAATACGATACATAATACAATTTTCATTTTTAGGGAAACTATGCATCGTTCATATTTAGCCAACTAATTTACTAGACATTTTATATTATATATTTTATTCCTTGTCATACACGTATACAAAAATTGTTCGTGAGTGTCCAAATTGAATTAAAGATTAATAAAATTAATTACGTTATATACCCTACATCACTGAATCTTTTTTCCGACAAAAATGCTACATACTTTGTTTTGTACATTTTATTCGGTATTGAATAAAGGAACAGAGCATTGATTTGGTGAGATCCGTTGGAAAATATTGTTTTCTTCAAATCCACAAGACAAAAATTGTATTTTAGAGATTAGGCGCTGCCCACGTGCACTTGCTGCGCAAACTGACGAGCGCGAGCCGGCGGATAGTGGACGCGAGGAGGTCTACTAGGTGAGGAAACACACACGCTAAATTTTACAAGTTGTTGCTAGAGACGTAGAAGAGTACTGTATCCGCTATATTTATCGAACAGTGCGTTTTAGCGAGTCTTGCTGAAGGCAGTCTAAGGCGAAATAATATTAGAGTTCAACAGAAATAGTAACGACCAATTCTACATCACTGTTGTGCCTTTGCAATCATCATTCCTTGCTTGGTTATGCAAGCGAGATTAGCGTAGATATATCTCTATAATCGTATATAAGAGGTTTTTATGTCCATGGACTCATGAAAATAGGCTTTAGTTAGCCAATTTCGGATCCATGTCGGACTATCGAACCCCTTATCTGCAAACTCTACATTCAATATTTTATTTTGTCTTTTGAGAGCATCTAGAGAGGATGAATAGGTGATCCTATAAAATTCAATACTAATAACACAAATTTGGTTTATAATATGTTAGTTAGATTAAACCAAGTGGTTATAAAGCGAGTTCTTGAGATGGAATCAATCACACTGAAAAGCAACACAAGAGACACGCTGTTTTTATCCTGTGGTTCGGCAAAGTAACACTTGCCTACTTCCACGTTGTGGCGTCCCAATGGACGAGGGTTGCACTCAACCCCTTTCAAGTGATCCAATGATCAACTTGAATACCACGGTCTTTTCTTTTTAGAGTTCTCTTCCCGTTTGCGAGGAATCTCCACAAGTTAGAGCCTTTCGCCCTTACAATGTTGATCACACAAGAAGCACAGAAGTAAGGGAGGGAAAGTGTCGGCGTTTCGGACCCGGGGGGTCCCTAGACCGACGAGTGAATTGTCGCTGCGTGTCTCTGCCCAGAAGGGTTGGCGCGGGATGGAACACAAGAGGTGGAACAAGCCTTGTATTATCCTGCACCAAGGGTGCCGCTCGCAGTAGGGGTTACAAGCGCGTCGCGTGAGAGAGAGAGGGGACACAGAGCTCGTCCGCCGCTTCCCTCGCGCGAACCCCCCTCAGGGTGGCCTTGGACCTCCCTTTTATAGAGGCAAGGAGAGAGTCCAGACGTACAACGGGGGGCGTAGCTATGCGCTAACGTGTCCATCAGTGGAGTGCCTAAGCCCTGTATACATGCCAACGTGGCCGTTGGGGGAGAGCTTGGGCCCTGTACATGTGATGGCGTGGCCGCCGGAGGAGCGCCTGATTTCCTGTAGGAGCACAGCTGGCAGCGCGTCGAGAATCCTGCTGACGTCTCCTTGCTGTCGTAAGGGGCCGAGAGCCACCGCCGTCATGGTGCACGCGGGGCACCATCATTACCCGTCGCCGGGGTAAGCCAGATGGGACGCCGGTCTTGTTCTTCCTAGCCTGAGCAGGCTAGGAATAGGGAAATGATGTATCCCCTGTTAGCGCGGTCGGTCCGAGCCTAGGGTCGGTCGAGGCAGAGACTTCTCTTGAGGCCGAGGCCGGGGTCGGGCGAGGACGCGATTCCTCCCGAGTCCGGGGGTCGGGCGAGGCGGAGACCTCCTCCCGAGGCCGGAGTCTGAGGTCGGGTGAGGCGGAGCTTCCTGTTGCGCCCGAGGCTCAACTTGGTGGTTGATCGTGACTTGTTGTCAGTCGTTGCCGGGGTGGCTGACACGGCAGTTGGAGCGGAGCGAGCGGCGCTGTCTTCCTGTCATATCGGACAGTAAAGAAGAGGCACGCTCCAAAAGTACCTGCGGGTGATTCGCCGGACCCAGACCCCTTCGACAAGGTCCGAGGGCTCGATGCCTCCCTCCGGTGGGATTCCGTTACAAATCGTTCTCGCCGGTCTCAGAAATGTCCTAGGGTACCTCGAGAGCGTAGCCCGAGCCTCGGCTATGTATCGAACGTACCCAGAGTCATCCCTCACTCTGCGTGCTCTGGGGCGACTATCGAACCCTTCCGAGGGGCCAGCCTATGAACCCCTGATCAGTAGTGGGCATGGAGCCCGGGCGCTCTAGAGCGGCTGTCGAACCCTTCCGAGGGGCCAGCCTTCGAACCCCTGATCAGTAATGGGCTTGAAGTCCGAGTGCTCTGGGGCGGCTGTCGAAACCCTTCCGTGGGGCCAGCCTTCGAACCCCTGATCAGTAGGAGGGCTCGGGGCCCGCTTCCTCCGCCGAAAAGGATCCTTTCCACAACGTCCCCTTTCCCGGTCCCTATGGCAAGAGAGAGAGAGGATGAGGGGAAGGATATGAATTTAAATAAGGTGGCGCACCTTTTTTGACGTGGTCATTATGGCGAAGGCGAAGCGACACCCGCCTCGCCTGCCAGAGGTGTTGCCTGCTCCGTCGGGGGGTTAATGCGACGGGACGGGCGATTCGCGTGGCGCCCGTTGCGCGTGCGAGCCGCTCGAGGAATGGGGCATGGGCGCATCGCCTTCACGTCGTGGGAGAGGGCTCTCCCGTCGCTTAAGGAGGGGACGCGAGCCTGCAGGCGACTTGACTGCTGCCTCCGCTCGTCTGCCGCTGCAGTTATTGCCGGCCCGCTTGGAGTTCGTCGTCCCGCGGACCCCCTGGTGCGGAGGTAGTTCGTACCCGCGGGAATGGAACCGGAGTCCCATTTGTAAGGAGATATACCGGGTTTTTGCCGGAGTAAAATGTAACCGCTTCAAGTACTTAGACATTTGTCGTTGGTCGGGAGAACCGCCGAGGGTTCTGCCGACGTCTAAGTCTGTGTAGCATAGTTACCCCAGGTATATGTGTTTGTTCTTTGTGGCTGTCGAGGCCTGAACATTTGAGTATTCGAGAATGAAGTTGTGCGTCTTCCTCATTCCGAGCGCTGGGACTTGTCTGTTGGCTAGCCGAACCACTTAACTGAGCGTCGGTTGCCTTTCGCGGAAGGTGACGAGTGAGGTGTCCGTATCCCAGAGGCGTAGGAGTCCCTCGGCTCTATCGGCCTTGCCGCTCTAGGCTTCCCTTGCTCAGTTTTTGGAACCCTCGACTGCTCTGCGATGAGCCAGAGCCGGAGGCAGCGGTGTTAGCGCGGACAGACGCGGAGTCGGCTTGGAAAGAGACTTCGTCGGCCCGGGAGATGGTGGTTCCCTAGGCCGAGGAAGATGTGGTAGCAGCCGCTGGAGCTTGGGCAAGACATCTGCTGGCGCGGTGCTGGCGTCTTCCCTTAGGTGGAGGTCCTTTTGCCCTGGTCGCCGTCCGAGGCCGGGCCAGGTTCCGCCAAGGGTGGAAACAACGTCGAGGGTGCTGCTGCTCCCCCTGCCGATGCCCGAACCTGCAGGAACAGTTTGTCTGTAGCATGCACATGCTTTTTCGCGGCCGCCGAGGCCTAAACACTTTATTGTCGTGTTTAAAAAGCTGCGTCTTCTCTCCTCTTGTTTCGAGCATCACGACTTGTCTGTCAATAGCAGAATCGTCGGTCCGAACGAGAGTTACTTTTCACGGTAGGTGATGAGTGAGGTATCCATATCCCGGAGGCGTAGGAGTCCCTCGGCTCGGTCGGCCTTGCCGCTTATGTGCGCTCTCATTTGGTCGAAGGATTCCATTATTGGTACAGTCGAGAAGGCGCGAAAGTCGTTTTCTACCCGAGTGTTAGGACTTGTTCGGTAGCAGGATCGCTTATCCGAGCGTGAGTTACTTCTCGCGGAAGGTGATGAGTGAGGTATCCGTATCCTGGAGGCGTAGGAGTTCCTCGGCTCGGTCGGCCTTGCCGCTTACGTGTACTCTCATCATTCTCAGGATCTCGCTATCGATACAGAAGTCGAAAGCACGAAGGTTGTTTTGGTAGAAAATTTTTCCGAGGAGAATTTTGACATAGAGGGGGTTCCCCCCTTCTAGCCCCCGAGGGAGGGTCGGGCTTTGCTGAGGCAAGGCCGACCCTTCCTTGATGGTTAGACTTTGTGTATGTAAAGGAGGTACATGAACGACTTAAAACATCTTAAGGGTAGAAGCGACGTAGCTGTTGGATGTTCCAAGCGTTGCTGTAGACCTCGCCTTGGTCGTTGGCCAGCTTGTATGTTCCGGGCTTCAAGACCTTGGCGATGATGAAGGGCCCTTCCCAGGGTGGAGTGAGCTTGTGGCGCCCTCGGGCATCCTGTCGCAGGCGAAGCACCAAGTCTCCCACTTGGAAGCCTTGGGACCGAACGCTTCGGGCGTGGTAGCGCCGCAGCGATTGCTGGTACCGTGCCGAATGTAGCAAGGCGACGTCTCGAGCCTCCTCGAGTTGGTCCAGCGAGTCTTCTCGGCTGGTCTGGTTGCTTCGGTCGTTGTACGCCTTGGTCCTCGGGGAGCCATATTCTAAGTCCGTGGGGAGGACGGCCTCGGCCCCATAGACTAGAAATAATGGCGTAAAACCCGTGGCGCGGCTCGGCGTCATCCTCAGACTCCAGACTACCGAGGGTAGCTCTTTCATCCACCGCTTGTCGAACTTGTTGAGGTTGTTGTAGATCCTTGGTTTGAGCCCCTGCAAAATCATACCGTTGGCACGCTCCACCTGCCCATTCGTCATGGGATGAGCTACGGCGGCCCAGTCCACACGGATGTGGTGGTCGTCGCAGAAGTCCAGGAACTTTTTCCGGTGAACTGCGTGCCATTGTCGGTGATGATTGAGTTTGGGACCCCGAAGTGATGGATGATGTTGGTGAAGAACGCCACCGCCTGCTCGGACCTGATGTTGTTTAGGGGTCGGACCTCGATCCACTTGGAGAATTTGTCGATAGCGACCAGCAGGTGCGTGAAGCCCCCGGGTGCCTTCTGCAAGGGACCGACGAGGTCTAGACCCCACACAGCAAATGGCCAGGTGATGGGTATCATCTGCAAGGCCTGAGCGGGCAGATGCGTCTGCTTTGCGTAGAATTGACACCCCCGGCAGAAGCGCACAATCCTAGTGGCGTCGGTCACCGCGGTTGGCTAGTAGAAACCTTGTCGGAAGGCATTCCCCACGAGGGCTCGAGGTGCTGCATGGTGGCCGCAAGCCCCTGAGTGTATTTCTTGCAACAGCTCTTGTCCTTGGGCGATAGATATGCATCGTTGGAGGATGCCCGAGGGGCTGCGGTGATAGAGCTCTTTTTCATCACCCAGCAAGACGAATGACTTGGCGCGCCGAGCCAGCCGCCGAGCTTTGGTCTTGTCGATGGGAATCTCTCCTCGGAGGAGATATTCCAGGTACAGGGTCTGCCAGTTCGGATCTGGCGTGACCCCATTCTGTTCCTCCTCGACGGGCAAGGCCTCTTCCTCGATGGCCGAGGGTGCCTCGGGTCCGGCCGAGGGTACCTCGGGCTCGGCCGAGGGTACCTCGGGCTAGGCCGAGGCTTCCCCAGGCTCGGGCGCGTCGTCGATCTTGACGGATGGTTGATGTAGGTCTCTAGAGAAGACGTCCGGGGGAACCGTCGTTCGCCCTAAGGCTATTTTCGCCAGCTCGTCCGCAGTCTCGTTGTACCGTCGAGCGATGTGGTTGAGCTCCACCCCGTAGAACTTGTCTTCCAGGCGCCAGACTTCGTTGCAGTAGGCTTCCATCCTCCGGTCATGGCAGTGGGAGTTCTTCATGACTTGGTTGATGACAAGCTGCGAGTCGCCTCGAGCGTCGAGGCGTCGGATCCCTAGCTCGATGGCGATGCGTAGCTCGTTAACCAGTGCCTCATACTCGACCACGTTGTTTGATGCTGGAAAATGGAGGCGAATGACGTAGCGAAGATGCTTTCTGAGGGGTGAAACGAAGAGCAGGCCAGCGCCCGCTCCTGTTTTCATGAGTGACCCATCGAAGTACATGGTCCAGAGCTCGGGCTGGATTGGAGTTGTCGGTAACTGGGTGTCAATCCACTCAGCCAGGAAGTCTGCCAAGACCTAGGATTTTATGGCCTTCCGAGGAGCGAATGATAGAGTTTCGCCCATAAGCTCCACCGCCCACTTTGCTATCCTACCCGAGGCCTCGCGGCACTGGATGATCTCCCCCAGGGGGAAGGATGACACCATAGTTACCGGATGAGACTCGAAGTAGTGTCGTAACTTTCGCTGTGTCAGGATCACTACGTAGAGCAGCTTCTAGATCTGTGGGTAGCGGACTTTGGTCTCAGAAAGCACTTCGCTGATGAAGTAGACTGGCCTCTGGACGGGCAGTGCATGCCCTTCTTCTCGTCTCTCGACTATGATCGCGGCGCTGACCACCTGAGTAGTCGCGGCTACGTATATCAAGAGGGCTTTTCCTGTGGCGGGGGGCACCAGGATGGGTGTGTTCGTAAGGAGCGCCTTAAGATTTCCGAGGGCTTCCTCGGCCTCGGGGGTCCAAGTGAAGCACTCGACCTTCCTTAAGAGGCGATACAGAGGCAAGCCTTTCTCGCCAAGGCGTGAGATGAAGCGGCTCAGAGCCGCAAAGCATCCCATGACCCTCTGTACTCCTTTCAAATCTTTGATCGGTCCCATGTTGGTGATGGCCGCGATTTTCTCCGGGTTGGCCTCGATGCCCCGCTCGGAGACGATGAATCCAAGGAGCATGCCTTGGGGGACTCCAAAGACACACTTCTTGGGATTGAGTTTCACGCCTTTCGCTCTCAGACACTTGAATGTCGTTTCAAGGTCAGAGAGGAGGTCAGAGGCTCTCTTCGTCTTGACAACGATGTCGTCGACGTAAGCCTCGACCGCTCTGTCGATGTGTTCTCCGAACACGTGGTTCATGCACCTCTGGTAAGTGGCGCCTGCATTCCTCAACCCAAATGGCATTGTAGTGTAACAGTACATGCCAAAAGGTGTGATTAAAGAAGTCGCGAGCTGGTCGGACTCTTTCATCTTGATTTGGTGATAGCCTGAGTAGGCATCGAGGAATGACAGGGTTTCGCACCCAGCAGTGGAGTCCACAATTTGATCGATGCGAGGTAGAGGGTAGGGAACTTTCGGACATGCTTTGTTTAGACCAGTGTAGTCTACACACATCCTCCATTTCCCATCCTTCTTCCTTACAAGAACAGGGTTAGCTAACCATGGGATGGAATACCTCTTTGATAAACCCTACCGCGAGTAGCTTGTGGATCTCCTCGCCTATGGCCCTGCGCTTTTCTTCATCAAAGTGGCGTAGGGTTTGCTTCACGGGTCGGGCTCCAGCTCTGATGTCCAGTGAGTGCTCGGCGACATCCCTCGGTATGCCGGGCATGTCCGAGGGACTCCACGCAAAGACTTTGGCGTTTGCGCGGAGAAAGTCGACGAGCACTGCTTCTTATTTGGGGTCGAGCTCGGAGCCGATCCGAACTTGCTTGCTGGCGTCGTTGCTGGGTCGAGAGAGACGGACTTGACCGCCTCAACTGGTTCGATGTTGCCGGTGTGCCGCTTCACGTCGGGTGCCTCCTTGGAGAGGCGTTCCAGGTCGGCGATGGGGGCCTCGGACTCGGCGAGAGCCTTGGCGTACTCCATGCACTCCACGTCGCATTCGTACGCGTGGCGGTACGTGGATCCGACGGTGATGATCCCATTCGGGTCCGACATCTTGAGCATGAGGTAGGTGTAGTTGGGGACGACCATGAACTTGGCGTAGCATGGTCTTCCCAACACCGCATGGTAGGTTCCTCGGAACCCGACGACCGCAAAGATGAGAGCTTCCTTTTGGAAGTTAGAGGGAGTTCTGAAGCAGACGGGTAAGTCGATCCGCCAGAGGGGTAGGATTCGCTTCCCGGGCGCGATCCCGTGGAAGGGTGCCGCACCGGCCCGAACTTCGGACCGATCAACCCCTAAGAGTTCCAGGGTCTCGGCGTAGATGATGTTAAGGCTGCTGCCTCTGTCCATGAGGACCTTAGAGAGCCTAACATTGCCGATGTTCGGATCGACGACGAGCGGGTACCTTCCTGGGCTTGGCACGAAGTCAGGGTGGTCACCCTGGTCGAAGGTGATAGGCTTGTCAGACCAGTCTAGGTAGACTGGCGCCGCCACCTTCACCAAGCAGACTTCCCGGCGCTCCTGCTTGCGGTGCTGAGCCGAGGCATTCGCCACCTGCCCGCCGTAGATCATGAAGCAGTTATGGACTTCCGGGAATCCCTCTTCCTTACCGCCCTCCTTGTCGTTGTCATGGCCCTTGCCATCCTTCGCCGGGGGCCCAGTCTTATGGAAGTAGCGCCGGAGCATGACACATTCTTCGAGGGTGTGCTTGATGGGCCCCTGGTGATAGGGGCACGGCTCTTTGAGCATCTTGTCGAACACGCCGGCCCCTCCAGGAGGTTTCTGAGGGTTCCTGTGCTCGGCCGCAGCGACGAGATTCGCGTCTGCGGCGTCACGCTTCGCTCGCGACTTGTTTTTAGCCTTCTTCTTTGTGCCCCGCTGGGCGGACGCCTCAGGGGCGTCTGTCTTCGGCTCCCCCTGAGGCTGCTTGTCCTTCCGGAAGATGGCTTCGACCGCCTCTTGACCCGAGGCAAACTTGGTGGCGACGTCCATCAGTTTGCTCGCACGGGTGGGAGTCTTACGCCCCAGTTTGCTCACCAGGTCTTGGCAAGTGGTGCCAGCAAGGAAAGCCCCGATGACATCCGAGTCGGTAACATTGGGTAGCTCGGTGCGCTGCTTTGAAAACCACCGGATGTACTCTCGGAGGGACTCCCCTGGCTGCTGGCGGCAGCTTTGGAGGTCCCACGAGTTCCCAAGGCGCACGTACGTGCCTTGGAAGTTCCCCGTGAAAGCTTTGGCCAGATCGTCCCAGTTGAAGATCTGCGCAGGAGGCAGATGCTCCAGCCAGGCTCGGGCGGCGTCGGAGAGGAAAAGGGGTAGATTACGGATGATGAGGTTGTCATCATCCACCCCTCCCAACTGGCATGCCAGTCGATAGTCTGCGAGCCACAGCTCCGTCCTTGTCTCCCACAAGTACTTGGTGATAGTAGTCGGGGCTCAGAAACGGGCAGGGAATGGTGCTCGTCGTATGGCCCGGCTGAAGACTCGCGGACCGGGTGGTTCGGGCGAAGGACTACGATCCTCCTCGCTGTTGCAGCGTCCCCCACGCCTGGGATGGTAGCCTCGGCGCACCTTCTCGTCGAGGTGGGCTCGATGGTCGAGATGGTGGTGCTCGTTGCCGAGGCGTTCCCGGGCGGCGGGCGCCTTGTCCCGCGTACGCTCGAGATGGACCGAGGCTTCCCGAATGTGCCGGGAGGACACCGCGTGATGCTCCGAGGGGTCAGCTCGCCTGCGGGAGGCGGAGCTCTCGGCTCGTCGAACCGCGGCGCCTTCTAGGAGATTCTTGAGTTTGCCCTGGATACGCTGTCCCTCGGTGGTGGATGGCTCCGGCATGGCTCGAAGCAGCATCGCCGCTGCAGCTAGGTCCTGGCCGGACCCGCTGACGGCCGAGGGCAGCGCTGCCCTAGCATTGTCGATGATGCAGCGCCGGATGTCTTGGGGCCGGTGACAGGCTTCTCCGGCGAGTGCTTGGCCTGCCCACTCCTGTTCGATATTCTGTCGGAGCTGTATAAGCCGGCCTGCTTCCCCGTCGACCCGGGCCTGCATCTCACGGATTCGCTCGAGCTGTATGTCCTGACCCCCCGCAGGGACTGGGACCACAGCTAGCTCCCGAGGGATATCAACGCGAGATGCGGGCCCAGGGGGATCATCAACCTCCGGCATACCGAGGTGGTTGCCTTCGTTGTGATCTCCCTGATCGATGTGGAAACATTCGCGACTTGGGCCGTAACCCTCGTCGTCAAGGTCATGGCCATCGTCAGAACAACCGGAGAGGCAGTGATCACATGTGGACATGAAGCCCCGCATGGCACCAGGGTCATTGAGGGCAGAGAAATCCCAACCGGAGTCGGGGTCGTCCTTTTCCTCAGAACCCGCCGGTCCGAAGGTTGAGACTGCTGTCAGTCGGTCCTAGGTCGACCACATGTGGTACCCCGGAAGGTTTGGATACGCCTTTACGAAGGCGCTCACCATAGCGGGGTCGCTAGGTGGATCGAAGCTGAACCGAAAAGGTACGGGATGGAAAACGGACGGTACCTCTTGGTCGATGGACGGTGGTGAAGTCGTGTCGAGGGCGGAGCACACAGTCATCTCAGGTACGAGGGTAACGCCCAGTAGGTCCTTTGCGAGGGTGCTGGCGTCATCAGTCCGCTTGGGGCTGACACGTCGCGGAGAAGTGACACCCGCGCGTCGTCTCAGGTGCGAGGACAATGTCCGACATGTCCCCCGGGGGAGTGCCGGCGTTGTCGACTCGCTCTGGTGCGACAGCCGACAAGGTGCCGCCTCCTGCGTGGCCATGGTTGCCTCGTCTCCACCTCCTCCGATGAGGAGGGTGGTGGGGACGATCGGAGTGCTCCTCTTCTGCCGCGGGGAGATGCTGTCATAGAGCTCGCCGCCGCCGGGCGAGTCGGAGACCGTCGTTGTCATCACGCCGCGGGGGGAGGAGTACCATGTCGTAGCTGCCGTCGAGGGACATGAACTCGAGACTCCCGAAGCGGAGCACCGTCCCGGGCTGGAGAGGTTGCTGAAGACTCCCCATCTAGATCTCAACGGGAAGGTGTTCGTTAACACGCAGCAGGCCCCTACCTGGCGCGCCAACTGTCGGCGTTTCGAACCAGGGGGGTCCCTGGACCGATGAGTGAATTGTCGCTGCGTGTCCCTGCCCAGATGCGTTGGCGCGGGATGGAACACAAGAGGTGGGACAAGCCTTGTATTATCCTGCACCAGGGGTGCCGCTCGCAGTAGGGGTTACAAGTGCGTCGCGTGAGAGAGAGGGGACATAGAGCTCGTCCGCCGCTTCCCTCGCGCGAACCCCCCTCAGAGTGGCCCTGGACCTCCCTTTTATAGAAGCAAGGAGAGAGTCCAGACGTACAACAGGGGGCGTAGCTATGCGCTAACGTGTCCGGCAGTGGAGTGCCTAAGCCCTGTATACATGCCAACGTGGCCGTTGGGGGAGAGCTTGGGCCCTGTACATGTGATGGCGTGGCCGCCGGAGGAGCGCCTGAGTCCTGTAGGAGCACAGCAGGCAGCACGGCGAGGATCCTGCTGACGTCTCCTTGATGTCGTAAGGGGCTGAGAGCCACCGGCGTCATGGTGCACGCGGGGCACCATCATTACCCGTCGCCGGGGTAAGCCAGATGGGACGCCGGTCTTGTTCTTCCTAGCCTGAGCAGGCTAGGAATAGGGAAATGATGTATCCCCTGTTAGCGCGGTCGGTCTGAGCCTAGGGTCGGTCGAGGCGGAGACTTCTCTTGAGGCTGAGGCCAGGGTCGGGCGAGGACACGATTCCTCCCGAGTCCGGGGTCGATGCCGAGTCCGGGGGTCGGGCGAGGCGGAGACCTCCTCCCGAGGCTGGAGCCTAAGGTCGGGCGAGGCGGAGCTTCCTATTGCGCCCGAGGCTCAACTTGGTGGTTGATCGTGACTTGTTGTCAGTCGTTGCCGGGGTGGCTGACACGGCAGTCGGAGCGGAGCGAGCGGCGCTGTCTTCCTGTCATATCGGACAATAAAGAAGAGGGGCGAAGTGACTGTGGTCACTTCGGCCTGCCCGTCTGAGGCGCGCGTGTCAGGATACGGCGTCAGGCATCCCCTTCATTTAATGCGCCTGCGAAGCGGTCGGTTGGTGAGGCGGTATGGACAAGGTTGCTTCACAACAAAGCCTTCCCGAGCTGGGCCTCGGGAGATCTGAGGGGGCGCCCGCTGCCTGAGGAGTCCCTCGGGCGAGGCGCGAACTCGTCTGGGACTACTATTCCAACCCGAGGCTGGGCTCGGGTGAGATCGCGTCCTTTGGGTAGACAAAGTCTTGGCTTGAACCGCACCCGTCAGTTGGTCTGAGGGTGTTTACCAGCCATGATTAGGAGCGTTGGGGGTACCCCTAATTATGGTACCCGATAGAAAGCAACACACACAAGACTCAAATCGTAGCAGACACACGCACAAAAGCCAAGACGTGAGCACGAGATCACGTCATAGGGAGTTTATAACTCGAACGGTGCTCAAATCTCTAACACTATGAACAAATTGTGTGATTGCGAAGTCTAGGAGTCTTAGGATGTTTTGTGAATGCTTTGTTTACTGCTCCATGCGCCTAGGGGTCCCTTTTATAGCCCCAAGGCAGCTAAGAGCCGTTGGAGACCAACTTGGAAGGCAATTCTTGCCTTCTATCGGGTGGCGCACCGGATAGTCCGGTGCACCACCGGACATGAACAGTAGTTGTCCGGTGCCTGATCTCCTTTCTTTTCTAGCGAAGCCGATCGTTGGATCTTTGATATGTTGGCGCACCGGACACTGTCCGGTGTACACCGGACAGTCCAGTGTGACCATCCGACCGTTGGCTCTGCCATGTGTCGCCTGTTGATTGCGTAGACGACCGTTGGCCGCGGGCGCCGTTGACTCACCGGACAGTCCGGTGATTTTTAGCCGCAGCGCTTTCTCCTTTTCCCGAGAGCTACGAGTTCGTCGTCGGAGTCTTGGGCGCGGGCGCTGATGACTCACCGGACAGTCCGGTGATTTATAGCCACGTCGCCCCGCCGATTCCCAAGAGCAGCGACTTCGCCGCTGGGCCAGTCTGGGCACCGGACACTATCCGGTGCACCACCGGACAGTCCGGTGTGCTAGGCTGGTGCTAGTTTGGCTGATCACAGCCACTTCTTATTCAACCCTTTTTTCTCTTTTCTTGGCCATGTATCTAGCACTTAGATAAACATGTTAGTACCCAAAAACAATTTACTAAGTCTAGAGACGTACGTTGTTCCTTGATTTGCATCTTGGCACTTACAAACTTAAAGCAATGTGTTAGGCATCTAATCACCAAAACAATTATAGAAATGGCCTACCCTTTCATCTTTAACAATCCATTTCTTTTTGTCTAATTTGCTAAGGTAGGTAGCACGCTCGCTATTATGCTGAAGTGCAACAGAACATCATAGCAACAACGAGATCTCTTGCTCCTCATGTGTTGGTCGCTGATTGACTATCAGCCGATTTTTTGTGACAATAAATTGGAATTGTTGTCACCTAGGGCTATGAGGATTATGATATTGTTGAACGGTTTGGTGGTTGTTGCTACCGATGTTTGTTGATTGTAAGAGACTTGTGTGCTCATTCATCGCAGGAGATTCACATAGAGCAACTCTATTAGAACCATTGATAGTTGAAATGTATCTCTAGTGTGGTTCTTACGATGCTCGAGTGGTAGACTTGATGTGTGACACTAATTAGCGTGTGGTCCACTTAGCTTGAATTTGAATTCACCATAACGAGAATGTAAGGTGATGGCAAACAATCAAACCTCAAATAAAATATTATTGTTCATTCTCTTGTCCAGTTCAATTTGATCACTATGACACTTGCATTTACATTCATATTCTTGTCTTATGTGGTATTTATTTGAGTAACTCTAGAGTAATAAGTTGTTTTTAGTTCTCTAGTTAGCTCTCTAGTGTAGTTACTAATTTGTGTGCTCGAATGAAATCAACTTAAAAACAAAGCAAATGGAATTGTTCAAGAGACTTTATGTGAGATAGAGCTAGCGATAGGAATACGATCCCTACCACGGATTGGCCTTAGATTGTATGAGTGCGAGGGGGCTGGGCGAGGGAGGAAACGCCCACGGCTATGTTTGGGCGCCGTGGATGCTGGGCGTAGGGAAAGAGGGAGATGGGCTGTTGAACGGAAGAACACACTGATGAACAGTAGCGCGATGAACAGTGGCGGCTAGGGTTTCTCCCATCTCCCACGGGGAAGCTGAAAACTATAATTGTTTCTGCTTAATTCCATATAGGGTGGTGCTTACAATTATTTATACTCCCTTCTAGTACTTATCTAATGAGATCAAATCCCTCTTTTCTCTCTAACAAATCTTATCTCCTTAATCTTCTAATCCTTATCTAACTAATCTGCATGTGTAGATCCTTATCCAACTAATTTGCATGTCTATCCGTTGCCTCTGCTGTTATCCGACGCCTGTAGTGGCGGCCGGTCATAACATCTCTCCCCGCATGCGCAAATAGCTCGTCCTCGAGCGGGAAGTCGGGGTAGAGGCCCCGAAAGTCGTCGAGCGGCTCCCATGTAGCTTCCTCCGGAGATAGGCCCTACCATTGCACCAAAATGTGCCACGTTCCGCGCCGCTGTTGAGCACGCAGCACCTTCAGCGGTGCCAGTAGTAGTCTGCCATCCTGGACAGGGGGTAACCCCGCACGCTGCTCCGGCGGTTCACCCTTGTGGCACTTGAGGAGGCCCACATGAAATACATCGTGTAGGCGGGCTCCCTCTAACAGCTCTAGCTGGTATGCTACCTTGCCGATGCGCTCCAAGACTCAGAACGGTCTGGCGTAGCGAGGGCCGAGCTTCCCTTTTGCGCGTGACTCTAGGGACTGCACGAGCTGATGTAGAAGGCGCAGCCACACCCAATCCTCGACAGCCAGCTCCATGTCGCGATGACCAGCGTCGTAGTACCGCTTGGACAACTGTTGCGCCTGAACGAGGCGCTGCCGGACCGGACGACACCATCGAAGAAGGCCCACGCGACTGATGTCGCCGTATACGGGTGGCCGAGCGGAATGAAGTGGGCGTACATGGAGAAGCGATCGACCACCGTGAGGATGACCGATTTGCCGCCCACCATAGGCAGCCCCTCGATGAAGTCCATGGAGATGTCGGCCCACACCTGGGATGGCACCTAGAGGGGCTGCAGCAGCCCCACCGGCTGCAGGGTCTCTGTCTTGTTCCATTGGCACGTTGTGCACGTCCGCACCCAATTAGCCACCAAGGTGCGGTCGCCAGGAATGTAGAACTCGGCGCGGAGGCGATGGAGGGTTTTCTGAATGCCCTCATGCCTCACCGAGTGGGCCAGGAGGATGGCCTGATGTTGGAGGTCGCCGTGATTCGGTACATAGACGCGTGAGCCATGAAGAAGGAGGCCATCCTCCAGGCGCCATGGGGTGGTCAAGGTACCGTCCTAGAGCTTCTGGCACAGGCGGCTGCTGTCTGGGGATGTCGCTGTGGCGCGGCGGATGTCATCGAGGAAGGCGAACGAAGGCCCAGAGAGGGCCAGGGCAGCTGCCCCCGGCTCCCCTACGGCTGGCTGGAGTAGCTCGGCGTCACGACAGGACAGTGCGTTCGCGGCGACATTGAGGCGGCCCGGACGATACTCAACCTCGAAGTCGAAGCCGAAGAGCTTGCTCAGCCACTGGTGCTAGGGCACTGTAGACAGTCGCTGGTCGAGGAGGTACTCCAAGCTGTAGTGGTCAGTGCGGACGGCGAAATGACGACCCCAAAGATAGGGCCGCCAATGGTGCATTGCCTGAACCAAGCCGATCAGCTCCCACTCATAAGCGGTAAGCTTGAGGTGCCGCGCTGCAAAGGGACGGCTGAAGAACGCCACGGGTCCCGTGCCTTGGTGAAGGACAGCACCGAAGCCCGTATCGGAGGCGTCGCAGTCCACGATGAAGGTCTTCTCGAAGTCAGGCATCTGAAGGACTGGACCCATGGCCAAGGCTGTTTTCAGCTGCTGGAAGGCGGCCTGGGTGTCGTCGTCCCAAGCGAAGGCATCACGCCACAGAAGGCATGTGAGAGGTGTCGCGATGACATCGAAGTCGCAGATGAACTTTCTGTAGTAGCCAGCGAGGCCCAAGAAGCTCCGCAGGCCATGAGCGAAGTGTGGTGCTAGCCATGAGGAGATGCCCTCCACCTTGGCTGCATCCATGGCCACCCCCACGGCAGAGATGACGTGCCTGAGGTAGGCCATCTAACGTGCCCCGAAGGAGCACTTGGAGCGTTTGAGATGTAGCTGGTGGTCGCGCAGGGCGTGGAGGACGATGCTGATGTGCTGGAGGTGTTCCGCCCATGTCTTGCTGTAGATGAGGATGTCATCAAAGAACACAAGAATAGACTTGCGCAAATAGGGGCAGAGGACGTCGTTCATGAGGGCTTAAAAGGTCGACGGAGCGTTGGAGAGGCCTAACGGCATGACTAAGAACTCATAGTGTCCCTCGTGTGTCCGGAACGCCGTCTTCTCGACACAGCGGGGTGCATGCGCACCTGGTGGTAGCCCGAGCGCAAGTCGAGCTTGGTGAAGAAGTGGGTGCCATGCAGCTCATCGAGCAACTCATCGACCACTGGAATAGGGAACTTGTCCTTCGATGTCTTCGCATTCAGGGCCCTGTAGTCAATGAAGAACCACCACGAGTTGTCGGGCTTGTGGACCAGCAAGACTGGGGCAGAGAATGGCGATGTGCTGGGGCGAATGATCCCTTGGGCGAGCGTGGCGCTGCACTGACGCTCTAACTCATCCTTCTGGAGCTGGGGGTAAAGGTAGGGCCGAACCGCCACCGGTGTCGCCCCCAGAAGAAGATGAATGCGGTGGTCGTAGGGGCAGGCGGGTGGCAGCCCTTGCGGCTCAGCGAAGACCAGCTCAAACTACCGAAGAAGATCGTCGAGGAGCGGCTGTGCGGGCGTGCTAGACACCACACACGCAGTCGGCTATGGGGGAACCACTGAGAGCACCTAGAGGGGGGGTGAATAGGTGATCCTGTAAAAATTCAACAACTAATAGCCACAAAACTTGGTTAAGTGTTAGCACGGCTAAGTAGCGAGCTCTTGCGAACACACAAGTAATCACAGAAAAGCAATCACAAGAGACATGCGAGTTTATCCCGTGGTTCGGACAAGTATAACACTTGCCTACTTCCATGTTGTGGCGTCCCAACGGACGAGGGTTGCAATCAACCCCTTTCAAGTGATCCAATGATCAACTTGAATACCACGGTGTTCTTCCTTCTTAGACTTTCTCCCGTTTGCGAGGAATCTCCACAACTTGGAGCCTCTCGCCCTTATAATTGATGATCACAAAGAAGCACGGAAGTAAGGGAGGGGAGAGCAACACACACAAGACTCAAAACGAGAACACAATCATGCACACAAGTCACAACTCGAGCTCAAAACACAACGCAAGCAGTTCTCTACTCAAATGGAGCTCAAGTCACTATCTCAAAGAATCGAATGCGTGAGAATGGAGTCTTGGAGTATTAGGATCTTTCTTGTAAGCTTGGGTGACTCCTCCATGCGCAGCCCCAAGGCAGCAAGGAGCAGTTGGAGACAACAAGGAAGGCTAATCTTGCCTTCTGTCGAGTGGCGCACCGGACAGTCCGGTGCGCCACCGGACAGTCACTGTAGACACTCCGGTGCAGATCTCCTTCCTATTTTGGTGCAGTCGACCGTTGCAGTGACGTGGCAGTTGGCGCACCGGACACTGTCCGATGCACACCGGACAGTCCGGTGCCCCTGCCGACCGTTGGAGCGGGCCACGCGTCGCCCGCGGATTGCACGGCCAACCATTGCGTAGTCAACCGTTGGCTCACCGGACAGTCCGGTGAATTTTAGCCGTACGCCATTGAACTTTTCCCGAGAGCGACGACTTCGCCATGGACAACTCACCAGACAGTCCGGTGATTTATAGCCATACGCCGTCGTCGAGTCCCGAGAGCGGCCGGTTCACCTTGGACTCGTCTGGCACACCGGACACTGTCCGGTGTACCACCGGACAGTCCGGTGCACCTAGACCGAGCAGCAGTTGGCTGTACACAGCCAACTCTTCTCCAATCTATTTTCTCCTGTTTCTAGCACTTAGACACAGTACATTAGTACCCAAATCAATGTACTAAGTCTAGAAACGTACCTTGTTACATGATTTGCACTTCTTCAATCTTTGGCACAAATTAACACTTAAAGAATATGTGTTGGGCACTTAATCACCAAAACACTTTAGAAATGGCCCAAGGGCACATTTCCCTTTCAATCTCCCCATTTTTGGTGATTTATGCCAACACATCCAAAAGCAACCAAAAGAATTGCAATATCAATGCAAAAGAGAACCAAATTGTTTTTTACTCTAATTTGGCATATTTGGATCATACTTTGCCACCACTTGGTTTGTTTTTGCAAATCAAATTCATTTTCCTATCTCTACAACAAACTCATTTGTTTGGGCACAAAGAGAGATAATCCAAGAGTAAAATTGATTAAGAGCCAAAAACTCCCCCTTTTCCCATAATCATAAATTCTCCCCACAAGAGACCAAATTTTGCAATAAGAGTGTTTTGGACAAATCAAAAAGTTCTAACTCTACTATTTTCAAAATTCTCAAGTGGTAGCTGATCCATTTGCTTTGGCCTTAATTTCTCCCCCTTTGGCATTAAGCACCAAAACGGGATCATTCTTGGCCCTTTAACCCCATTGCCTCACCAAAATTGTCAATTAAGAGCAAAAAGGCAATAAGAGCATAGATATGAACTTGGAGTTAATACCGGAGTGCAGTGGAAGTCTTTGCTTGGTCCAAGTTCACCTTTCCCTTTCAATTCACTTTTGAGACTAAATCAAGGAAACTCAAACACAAAGGTTAGTCTCAAAGGGTCAAGTTGTAGCATGCCTCCCCCTAAATAAGTGCATCACTTGCAAATGGACTTGTGAGGTCCGGGGATCATGTGTACAACTTGAGCACCACAAATGAACAAAAATAGATTAAAATGCATAAATTAACATGATCAAAGGCATAAAACACATGTATGCTATAGATCAATCCAAGTTACGCGAATCTAAGACATTTAGCTCACTACGCAACCTGCAAAACCTTTTCTCATCTAAAGGCTTGGTGAAGATATCAGCTAGCTGGTTCTCGGTGTTAATATGGTACACCTTGATATCCCCCTTTTGCTGGTGGTCTCTCAGGAAGTGATGCCGGATGTCTATGTGCTTAGTGCGGCTGTGTTCAACAGGATTATCCGCCATGCGGATTGCACTCTCATTGTCACATAGGAGTGGGACTTTGCTCAGATTGTAGCCAAAGTCCCGGAGGGTTTGCCTCATCCAAAGTAGTTGCGCGCAACACTGTCCTGTGGCAACATACTCGGCCTCAGCGGTGGATAGGGCAACGGAAGTTTGTTTTTTTAAGCTCGACGACACCAGTGACCTTCCTAGAAATTGGCACGTCCCTGATGTACTCTTCCTATCAACCTTGCACCCGGCATAATCAGAGTCTGAATATCCAATCAAGTCAAAGGTAGACCCCTTTGGATACCAGATCTCGAAGCAAGGCGTAGCAACTAAATATCTAAGAATTCACTTAACAGCCACAAGGTGACATTCCTTGGGGTCGGATTGATATCTAGCACACATGCATACACTAAGCACAATATCCGGTCTACTAGCACATAAATAAAGTAATGACCCTATCATAGACCGGTATGCCTTTTGATCAACGGACTTACCTCCTTTGTTGAGGTCGACAAGTCCGTCGGTTCCCATTGGTGTCTTTGCGGTCTTGGCGTCCTTCATCCCAAACCGCTTGAGAAGGTCATGCGTGTACTTCGTTTGTGAGATGAAGGTGCCATCCTTGAGTTGCTTTACTTGGAACCCAAGGAAGTAGTTCAACTCGCCCATCATTGACATCTCAAATTTCTATGTCATCACCCTGCTAAACTCCTCACAAGACTTTTGGTTAGTAGAACCAAATATTATGTCATCAACATAAATTTGGCATACAAAAAGATCACCGTCACAAGTCTTAGTGAAAAGAGTGGGATCGACTTTCCCAACCTTGAAAGCATTAGCAATTAAGAAATCTCTAAGGCATTCATACCATGCTCTAGGGGCTTGCTTAAGTCCATAGAGCGCCTTAGAGAGCTTACACACATGGTCGGGGTACCGTTCATCCTCAAAGCCACGGGGTTGCTCCACGTACACCACCTCCTTGATTGGCCCGTTGAGGAAAGCGCTCTTCACATCCATTTGGAACAACCTGAAAGAGTGGTGAGCGGCATAGGCTAATAGAATGCGAATAGACTTTAGCCTAGCCACAGGAGCAAAAGTCTCCTCGAAATCCAAACATGCAACTTGGGCATAACCTTTTGCCACAAGTCGAGCCTTGTTTCGTGTCACCACCCCGTGCTCGTCTTGCTTGTTGCGGAACACCCACTTGGTTCCCACAACGTTTTGCTTTGGACGTGGCACCAGAATCCAAACTTCATTCCTCTTGAAGTTGTTGAGCTCTTCCTGCATGGCCAACACCCAGTCCAGATCCTGCAAGGCCTCTTCTACCCTGAAAGGCTCAATAGAAGAGACAAATGAGTAATGCTCACAAAAATTAGCTAGACGTGAGCGAGTTGTTACTCCCTTGCTTATGTCACCCAATATCTGATCGACGGGGTGATGTCGTTGGATCATCGCTCAGACTTGAGTTGGAGGGGCCCGTGGTGCTTCTTCCTCGAAAACTTGTTCTTCTTGTGCTCCCCCTTGATCACACACCTCTTCTTGAGGAACCTGTCCATCGTCTTGAGTTGGGGGGTGCACTATTATTGAGGAAGAAGGTTGATCTTGCACTTGTTGTTCCTGTGATCGCACATCACCTATCGCCATCGTGCGTATTGCGGCCGTTGGAACATCATCTTCATCTACATCATCAAGATCAACTTGCTCTCTTGGAGAGCCATTAGTTTCATCAAATACAACGTCGCTGGAGACTTCAACCAAATTCGATGATTAGTTGAAGACTCTATATGCCTTTGTATTTGAGTCATAACCTAGCAAAAACCCTTCTACAGCTTTGGGAGCAAATTTGGAATTTCTACCTTTCTTAACTAGAATGTAACATTTACTCCCAAATACACGAAAGTATGAAACGTTGGGTTTGTTACCGGTTTGAAGTTCATACGAGGTCTTCTTGAGGAGGCGATGAAGGTAGACCCGGTTTATGGCGTGGCAAGCTGTATTCACAGCCTCCGACCAAAATCGCTCGGGTGTCTTAAACTCTTGAAGCATCGTCCTTGCCATGTCGATAAGCGTCCTGTTCTTCCTCTCTACCACACCATTTTGCTGTGGTGTGTAGGGGGCGGAGAACTCGTGCTTGATTCCTTCCTCCTCAAGGTACTCCTCCACTTGTAAGTTCTTGAACTCGGACCTGTTGTTGCTTCTTATCTTTTTCACTTTGAGCTCAAATTCATTTTGAGCTCTCCTTAGAAAGCGCTTTAGGGTCCCTTGGGTTTCTAATTTATCCTGCAAAAAGAATACCCAAGTGAAGCAGGAAAAATCATCAACAATAACAAGACCATACTTACTTCCCCCGATGCTGAGGTAGGCGGCGGGTTTGAAGAGGTCCATATGAAGTAGCTCCAGAGGTCTTGATGTGGTCATCACATTCTTGTTGTGATGAGTGCTTCCCACCTGTTTACCTGCTTGACAAGCTGCACAAGGTCTATCTTTTTCGAAAAATACATTGGTCAGTCCTAACACATGTTCTCCCTTTAGAAGTTTATGAAGGTTCTTCATCCCAACATGTGCTAGACGGCGATGCCACAACCAGCCCATGCTAGTCTTAGCAATTAAGCATGCATCTAGATCGGCCTCCTCTTTCGAAAAATCAACTAAGTAGAATTTGTCATCTAGTACATCCTTAAAAGCTAATGAACCATCACTCCTTCTAAAGACAGACACATCTACATTGGTAAATAGACAATTATAACCCATATTACATAGTTGACTAACAGACAATAAGTTGTACCCGAGCGATTCAACTAAGAACACATTGGATATGGAATGCTCGGATGAAATGGCTATCTTTCCTAGTCCTTTAACCTTGCCTTGGTTCCCATCTCCAAAGATGATCGAGTCCTGGGAATCCTTGTTCTTGACGTAGGAAGTGAACATCTTCTTCTCCCCCGTCATGTGGTTTGTGCATCCGCTGTCGATAATCCAGCTTGAGCCTCCGGATGCATAAACCTGCAAGGCAATTTACACTTGGGTTTTAGGTACCCAACTTTTGTTGTGTCCTACGAGGTTAGTTACAATAGCCTTTGGGACCCAAATGCAAGTCTTGTCTCCCTTGCATTTGAACCCCAACTTCCTAGCAACCACTTTTTCATTTTTACATGAAAGTACAAACGTAGTGTTGCAAGCATGAAAGACAGTGGTAGGTTTATTACACATTTTCCTAGGAGCATGAGACACAAAATTTCTCCTAGGCCTACCATTTGAACTTGAAGCAATCATAGCATGTGAATCAAAAGCATTATAACTCCTATTATAATGAGAATTTCTAGAAAATTTTCTATCATTATACATGAAGGCATGATTCTTTTGATTACTACTAGCCATAGGGGCCTTCCCTTTCTCCTTGTTGGGAATGGGACCCCTTTGGCTTGTTAAGTTCTTGGCTTCTTTCGAAAGCCAAGTCCATCCTTAATTGAGGGGTGTCTACCAACAGTGTAGGCATCCCTAGCAAATTTTAATTTATCAAAGTCACTTTTGCAAGTCTTAAGTTGGGCATTAAGACTTGCCACTTCACCATTTAATTTGGTAATAGAAGTAAGGTGTTCAACACAAGCATCAACATCAAAATCCTTACATCTATTATAAATTACAACATGTTCCACACATGAACTAGATTTATTAGCTACTTCTAGCTTAGCATTCAAATTATTATTAATACTTTTTAAGCTAGACACAGTTTCATGACAAGCAGATAATTCAGAAGACAGCATTTCATTCCTTTTAACCTCTAAAGCAAGAGACTTTTGTACACTAACAAACTTATCATGCTCTTCATACTAAATATCTTCCTGCTTCTCTAACAATCTATCTTTTTCATTCAAAGCATCAATTAACTCTTTAACTTTATCTACTTTCGCTCTATCTAAACCCTTAAATAACTCGGTATAATCTACTTCATCATCAGTAGAATCATCATCGCTTGAAGTAGTATACTTAGGGGTTTCTCGAACACTTACCTTCTTTTCCTTGGCCATGAGGCAAGTGTGGCGCTCATTGGGGAAGAGTGTCGATTTGTTGAAAGCTGAGGCAGCGAGTCCTTCGTCGTCGGAGTCGGAAGAAAAGCAGTCTGAATCCCATTCTTTGCCAAGGTGCGCCTCGCCCTTCGCCTTCTTGTAGGCCTTCTTCTTCTCCCTCTTCCCGCTCTTTTCTTGTTCCTGGTCATTAGCATTATCGAGACAATTTGCTATAAAATGACCAGTCTTACCACATTTAAAATAGGAGCGCTTTCCCTTTGCTTTGCTCTTGTTAGGATGCTCCTTGCGTCCTTTTAGCATGGTCTTGAAGCGCTTGATGATGAGGGCCATCTCATCTTCGTTTAGCCCGGCAGCCTCAACTTGTGCCACCTTGCTAGGTAGCGCCTCCCTGCTACTGCTTGTTGCCTTGAGTGCAACGGGCTGTGGCTCATAGATGGGCATTGGGCCGTTCAATGCATCATCAACATATCTTGCTTCCTTGACCATCATACACCCGCTCACAAACTTTTCGAGTATCTCCTCGGGTGTCATCTTTGTGTACCTAGGATTCTCACGGATGAGGTTCACAAGATGAGGGTCAATAACAGTAAAAGACCTGAGCATAAGTCGGACGACGTCGTGTTCGTCCATCTCGTGCTTCCATAGCTCCTGATCTTGTTGACCAGGGTCTTGAGCCTGTTGTACGTTTGTGTTGGCTCCTCTCTCCTGATCATTGCGAACCTCCCTAGCTCGCCTTCCACCAACTCCATTTTGGTGATCATGGTGGCGTCGTTTCCCTCATGTAATATTTTGAGGGTGTCCCAGATTTGCTTGGCGTTGTCCAAGCCGCTCACCTTGTTGTACTCGTCCCTACACAAGGATGCTAGCAAAACAGTGGTAGCTTGTGCATTCTTATGAATTTGCTCATTGATAAACACGGGGTTATCGGTACTGTCGAATTGCATTCCATTTTCAACTATCTCCCATATACTAGGATGGAGAGAAAATAAGTGACTACGCATTTTGTGACTCCAAAAAGCGTAGTCCTCTCCATCAAAGTGTGGAGGTTTACCAAGAGGAATTAAAAGTAAATGAGCATTGGAATTAAAAGGAATATGAGAATAGTCAAATGAATAATTTGAATTAACCGGTTTCTTTTTCTCGTCGTCGTCGTCTCTTGGTGAAGAAGAAGATTTGTCGCTGTCGTAGTAGACGATCTTCTTGATACGTCTCTTCTTCTTCCCGTCCTTCTTCTTGTGACTCGAGACAGAGTCAGTGGGCTTGTCGTCCCTTGGCTCGTTGAAGATGGACTCCTTTTCTTTATCGTTGACCACCATCCCCTTTCCCTTAGGATCCATCTCTTCGGGCGATTAGTCCCTTACGTGAAGAGAACGGCTCCGATACCAATTGAGAGCACCTAGAGGGGGGTGAATAGGTGATCCTGTTAAAATTCAACAACTAATAGCCACAAAACTTGGTTAAGTGTTAGCACGGCTAAGTAGCGAGCTCTTGCGAACACACAAGTAATCATAGAAAAGCAATCACAAGAGATACGCGAGTTTATCTCATGGTTCAGCCAAGTATAACACTTGCCTACTTCCACGTTATGGCGTCCCAACGGACGAGAGTTGCAATCAACCCCTTTCAAGTGATCCAATGATCAACTTGAATACCATGGTGTTCTTCCTTCTTAGACTTTCTCCTGTTTACGAGGAATCTCCACAACTTGGAGCCTCTCGCCCTTACAATTGATGATCACAAAGAAGCACGGAAGTAAGGGAGGGGAGAGCAACACACACAAGACTCAAAACGAGAACACAATCATGCACACAAGTCACAACTCGAGCTCAAAACACAACGCAAGCAGTTCTCTACTCAAATGGAGCTCAAGTCACTATCTCAAAGAATCAAATGCGTGAGAATGGAGTCTTGGAGTCTTAGGATCTTTGTTGTAAGCTTGGGTGACTCCTCCATGCGTAGCCCCAAGGCAGCTAGGAGCCGTTGGAGATCAACAAGGAAGGCTAATCTTGCCTTCTATCGGGTGGCGCACCGGACAGTCCGGTGCGCCACCGGACAGTCACTGTAGACAGTCCGGTGCAGATCTCCTTCCTATTTTGGCGCAGTCGACCGTTGCAGCGACGTGGCAGTTAGCGCACCGGACACTGTCCGGTGCACACCGGACAGTCCGGTGCCCCCTGCCGATCGTTGGAGCGGGCCACGCGTCACCCGCGGATTGCGCGGCCGACCGTTGCGCAGTCGACTGTTGGCTCACCGGACAGTCTGGTGCACCACCAGACAGTCCGGTGAATTTTAGCCGTACGCCGTTGAACTTTTCCCGAGAGCGACGACTTCGCCGCGGACGACTCACCAGACAGTCCGATGATTTATAGCCATACGCCACCGTCGAGTCCCGAGAGCGGCCGGTTTATCTTGGACTCGTATGGCGCACCGGACAGTCCGGTGCACCCAGACCGAGCAGCAGTTGGTTGTACATAGCCAACTCTTCTCCAATCTATTTTCTCCTAGCACTTAGACACAATACATTAGTACCCAAATCAATGTACTAAGTCTAGAAACGTACCTTGTTACATGATTTGCATTTCTTCAATCTTTGGCACAAATTAACACTTAGAGAATATATGTTGGGCACTTAATCACCAAAACACTTTAGAAATGGCCCAAGGGCACATTTCCCTTTCAACCGCGCCGGGCGCCCCCAGGCCGGACCAAATGATGCGGCGGCCCCCCTTAGCGAAGGACATGGACAGGCGATCGCAGTCCCAGCGGATCGGCCCCAGTAGCCGCAGGAACTCGAAGCCCAAAATGACGTCGAAGGTGCCGAGGGTGAGGCCGATACAGTCGATGGAAACCTGTTTGGTGCCCACCCGCAGGTCGACACTCCGCGCCATACCTTGGCACGGTATGTTGTCACCGTTGGCCACTTGCACTTTGATGGTGGGGTGTGGCGTGGATGGCAGCTGCAGGCAGCTCATCAGACCCACCGACATGAAGTTGGTGGTGGAGCCGGAGTCGACGAGGGCCACAAGACGGTGGCCATTGAGGAGACAGGCAACAACATGGCGTTCGATGTGCGCACCCCTGCCAATGCGTGCAGCGAGACCGTCGGAATGATGGCCGCGGCGCGCGGGGGTGGCTCCTGCTCGGGCGCGACCTGTAGGTCAGCTCCCTCCTCTTGGGGCTCGTCATCGATGTAGTCGTCGTTCTCCAAGTAGAAGAGGCGGGGACACACGTGCCCACGCACATAGGGCTCATCACAATTGAAACAGAGCCCTTGACGATGTCGTTCCTGCTGCTCAGTCGGCGTAAGCCGATGGAACGGTCGCGCTGGGGCGGCTATACCTGCTGGTTGCGTTGCAGCGGTTGGCGAAGTAGTCAGCGGATGCGGCGGTGCTGGTAGTCCCGAGTGAGACTGCCGGAACCCGCGCGCTGGAGGCGGAGTGGTCTGCGCCGCTGCACACTGCTCGAAAGCACGCGCCAAGTACATCGCCGATTGAAGGTCCTCGGGGTCTCGGATGGCCACATCAGCCCGGATGTGGTCGGGGAGGCTACCGACGAAGAGTCTGGCCTTCTGCTGCGCGTCGAGCTTGCGCGTGTGGCCGAGCATAGCATTGAAGCGGTCGACGTAGTCCTGTACCATCGAGGTGAAGGGCAGGCGGGCAAGTTCGGACAGGCGGGTGCTACGAACAGGCGGCCAAAACCGAAGGGTACAGACCTCCTTGAAGCGTCCCCAAGTTGGCATGCCCTCGTCTTGCTCCAGGGCGTAATGACGAGGACATCCTCCACTATTACCCGTTGGCAAAGAGGCAATTAGCCCAGTTGGCCCAATTGTAGTCGGACAGTGACCGTGTGAGCCTCAGAATTATCCCACCTCGCTTAACTTGGGAGGAGGAAGCCACTTTAAAAGGGAGAGCCATCCTTCCCCCATTGGACTAGTCTTTTGGGGCGATTAGGCCTTTCCCTGAGTTGGGTGTGCTTAATGAACTGTTGGGCTCCGGGCAACCCTAATTTGTTGGGCCTCGGCCAATCCCACCTGGGCTAGGTGTATCATCTGGTATCAATGCTAGGGCCCATTTCAAGAAGGTGGGAATGATGAGGACATCCTCCACTATTACCCGTTGGCAAAGACGCAATTAGCCCAGTTGGCCAAATTGTAGTCGGACGGTGACCGTGTGAGCCTCAGAATTATCCCACCTCGCTTAACTTGGGAGGAGGAAGCCACTTTAAAAGGAAGAGTCACCCTTCCCCTGTTGGACTAGTCTTTTGGGGCGATTGGGCCTTTCCCTGAGTTGGGTGTGCTTAATAAACTGTTGGGCTCCGGGCAACCCTAATTTGTTGGGCCTCGGCCAACCCCACCTAGGCTGGGTGTATCACGTAATACCAAGTCTGCACAGCACCCTTCAGGTGATACGAAGCGAGCCAAGTGCGGTCAGTAACCAGGGTGCGCTGGCCCCGGAAGAACTGCTCGCATTGGTTCAACCAATTTAGGGGGTCGACGCTGCCATCATAGGTGGGGAAGTCGGTCTTGTAATAGCGAGGGGGAGCCTGTGCCGCCTGGCTATAGCCCAGGCCAGCAGCGGGCTCGACGACCCCGGAGGAGGCTGTCTGGGTTGTGGGTTCATGGAAGAGGACTCCCTCAACGCCTCCGTAGAAGACCGCCCCAGAGGCCGGCGCGTGGGGGGCTTCAGACTGCACCACCGACGACGTGATGGTCGCCGAAGTAGAGTAGATCGGTGGCTGCAGCACATATGACGGGACTTGCGACGGTGATCGGGGCCACTGCATCAAGTGCAGTGGTACGCCAGGCGCAGCCCCGGCCATGGAGGATGCGGCAGCGGCGTACGTTGGGAGAGATGCGGTGGGCGGCGACGCAGATGGGTTGGGCGGCAGTGGCATGGGGGTGGAGGCAAGCAGCGGTGGCTGCGGTGGGTTCTGGGCGCCGGTGATGTAGGTATGGATGGAGGAGATGTTCCCCTGCATCGCGATCATGTTTCCCTGCATGACAGCCATGTTCTGTGAGATTTCCCGGACTACTTCAGCGAGGGAATCCAGGGTCAGGGGAACAGATGAGGTGCCTGGCGACACATAACCAGTGGACGGCACCGTGGACAGCACCGCGGCTAATGGCAGCGACGCCGACGCCTAAGAAAGCGACGGCGCTGATGGCGAGGTGGGCAGCGACGCGGACGGATCGCAGGACATAGCCGATACCAGATTGATAGGAATACGATCCCTACCACGGATTGGCCTTAGATTGTATGAGTGTGAGGGGGCTGGGCGAGGGAGGAAACGCCCACGACTGTGTTTGGGCGCCGTGGATGCTGGGCGTAGGGAAAGAGGGAGATGGGCTGTTGAACGGAAGAACACACTGATGAACAGTAGCGCGATGAACAGTGGCGGCTAGGGTTTCTCCCAGCTCCCAGAGGAAAGCTGGAAACTATAATTTTTTCTGCTTAATTCCATATAGGGTGGTGCTTACAATTATTTATACTCCCTTCTAGTACTTATCTAATGAGATCAAATTCCTCTTTTCTCTCTAACAAATCTTATCTCCTTAATCTTCTAATCCTTATCCAACTAATCTGCATGTGTAGATCCTTATCCAACTAATTTGCATGTCTATCCGTTGCCTCTGCTGTTATCCGGCGCCTGTAGTGGCGGCCGGTCATAACAGCTAGAGTGAGAATTTATATTTGTGTCATCTTGTATACTAATAAAAAAATGCTCTAATGTTTTGTTGTCTTATATGAAAATTTTATAGTTCTTGGAGATCGTTTGTACACAAAAAACATTCTAAGGAATAATAAGCACTTGGAAGATTATAACTGTGCCTTATGTAACAGTAACTGTGAAGAGTCAAGCATGCATCTCTTCTTTGAGTGTCCCTTCAGCACTTGCTGGCATTCCATCTCCGTCAACTGAAATCTGTTACTTCAACCTTTAGACATGGTCACTGAAGCTCGAAATGCCTCTGATCCCATGTTCAGAGAAATTGTAATAACAGCCTGCTGGACCATATAGACAACCAGGGACAGAGTTATCTTTGACAATGCAAGCTTCTCTTTAAACGTTGGTTAAAAGGAGTTCAAGCAAGAGCTTGGTATGGTTTGAATCAAGGCCAAGCAAAATGTAACTGTCTTTAAATTTGTGGAGAGAGAGTCTCTTGTAACTGTAATTTTTTTTGGGGGGGGGGGGGGGGGGGGGGCTTTGGAAACCTTGTAACTTATACAGTTATATATATACTAAAAAAATTAAGTAGGGGCGTCCCTGTTGTTCCCTAAAAAAGATTTCAATAAGTTCTTGCACCATCAACATTAACAATTAGTGTACATAATACATAGAATGACACCACAATCATTTTTACTAGACTTATGATGAAAAATATTACAATAGCGTACAGTCTTTTAATTGAAATATTACTTCCTCATAGAAAACATAGTGAAAGTATTATCTTTTGTAGACTGTGGCCATGCCCCTGCCCCAAATGACGACTCATTTTTTGTATGAAAGAGGAGTACAACATGTCAACATGAGATGGTCAGCATTTCAGGCTAGAAGTACCATCTCAATTCTGTAAACTGCGTGATAATAATGGGCACACATACCTCAAGTTTTACTGAACGCAAAAGTGTAACTGAATTATCAGACGAATATATACCCTATGGACACCTTATTTCTGTGCATAAACCATGCTACATTTTCATGTATTCTTTCACAACTTTGACCTCTGATTTCTCTTGCCGACCATGAAACGAAGGCATTCTAGCTTCCTAGTCAATCTTCACCGAAGAGTATATAAGCCTGGTGAACCAGAAGCAGGCATAAAAGCCAATGGTGCCGGTGAGTACAAAGAAGGCATAAGCCGCGATGAGCATGTAGCCGAAGTAGAGCACGCCGGAGACCGCCTTCGTGATCTGCAGTTTCGTGAAGAAATAGAATGCTGCATACAGGAAGAGGTACAGAGCTGACGAGCCGGGTGTCAAGTAGGACCTCCACCACCACTGGTAGTCCTCACTGCACAGCTGGAAATAGCAAAGCACGATGGTGATCTCGGCGCAGGTCACTATCAGGATCACGAAGACGAGGAACAGGAACCCGAAGATGTAGTAGAACTGGTGCATCCAGATCGTTGTCAGGATGAAGAAGAGCTCCATGAACACTGCACCAAAGGGTAGGATACCTCCGACCAACACCGAGACGGCTGGGTTCATATACCATGGCTGCTGCGGTATCAGGCGTGGGATCTTGTTTGTCCTCACTGGGCCCTCTATGGCAGGCTTCCTAAACCCAAGGTAGCTGCCGACGAAGATGAGTGGCATTGAGATTCCGAGCCACAGGAAAACCAGTGCCAACATGGTGGTGAATGGCACAGCCCCAGATGATTTCACGCCCCAGAGGAGCATGTTCAGGGCAAAGAATATCACGAAGACGACTCCAGGGAATACCAAGACCGTCTTGATGGCGACCTTCTCCCATTCCAGCCCCCCGAACATCTTGTGAAGACGTGCAGTGGAGTACCCTGCAAGCAGGCCCATGAAGACCCAGAGCAGGATCATGGCTGTCATGAACCCTCCACGATTTGAAGGTGACAGGAGCCCCAGGATGGCAATCAGCAAGGTGACCAGCAGCATCCCAAAGAACTGTACACCTGTGCCCACGTACACGCACAGCAGGTCGGCATTGGCAGGAGGCCTGAACACATCGCCATGGAGAAGCTTCCATCCAGACTCCTCTTGGGCCTCCTCCTGGTCCTCTAGCTGGTTGTACTTGGAAATATCGCGGTACAGAGTTCGGAGCATGATCATGGCAACCATCACAGACAGGAAGAGGACCGTGGTCAGAGAATTCACGATGGAAAACCAATGATCGTCAGGCGTGCGGAGGTAGGTGTCCCAGCGGGATGACCACTGGATACTGCTTTCCTGCATGACACGTCATGTAACAAAAACAATGAAAATGTCTGGAAATTTGAAGCTTTGCAATGGAAAAGTAGACCATTTATCTGAAGCTTGCATATGAGAGTGCTACACATGCCTACATCTCAAAAACAAGTCGAGTAATCGAAAGTCGAAACTACCTCAAAGTTAACATCATAGGTGAAAATGATCTCTTTGTTTGCCTTTACTTCTTCAGGCCCATCAGAGTTCACTATTAGATGCTCAGATTGTGTATTACAGGTTTTAAGTCGAGTTGCATTCCCCTTCCAATCACCATGGAATTCATGTTTAAGACTGCGACAGATGCAATAAATGATTAAATGAACACTGTCGCTGTGAACATAAAAAAAGATTGTAAAATGACATCGTCTATCATGCAACTTGTGAGAACACCACAAAGAAACTCCACTTTGCGAGGATGAGATATTTAACCTGAACGGTTTAACCTCAAAGGCCACAATCCTAGCGAGATCTGTTTGTGCATCCTTGTTATACTTCACGAGGAATGAGTAGTGGTTGTGGATGAAATACTTGAATTCATTACTCTGCACTAGTGACATTTAGATCAGAACACATTTGTTAATATATACTGGCTGAATTCCCAGGCAGCTAGTTATGATGAACCCACCCCAGCGTAGTGGCCCTTGACACCCACGTGCACACCTTGCTGATAGAATGGATGCGCGTCTCTATCCAATCTCTCAATCGGGACGACCATAGGGAGGTTGTCAAGAATCCTGCAAGGCAAGAAAACAGGGCTCATTCTCCCATTCCAGTTATCTGAATTTTCACGGCATCTGATCTCACATGTTTACACGGTACTCGTCGTGGATTTTCTCCATGATGTCCTTTGCTCCCTGCTCGGTCAGAACAACCTTGCACACGATCTGACACAGCTTAGGCTCCATCATCTCGAACTGCATCGCGAACACAAATGAGACTCCTGCTAATTGCAGCAAAAGCAGCTCGCAGGAGGCGAATGGTAACAATGACAAAGCTGCTGCAGTCCTAGAGGAATTACCACGTAGGGTGAGTTCTCGATTCGGTCGCCGCGGAGGACCTGGCCGAGGTTCTCGGCGCTGTTGACGATGGTGTCCGGCCTGCAGAAGGGGAGGGAGTAGTAGGAGTATGGCAGCTGCGTCTTGATGGAGCTCAGCTGGTTCACCTTCACGGCGAGCAAGTCGTTCTGCAACCAGCCACCACGACCCACACACAGATGACAGACCCAGTGCGTGAGGACCAAGGGCCAGGAAATGAGTGGGACTGTGTGAAAGAGTGGCGGCAGAGAAAGAAATCCAAGACCTTGCGGAAGTCGGCGGGGGCGACGCCGGGGAGGTAGAACCCGCTGGCGGCGCCGGCACATGCTAGGACGATGAGCAAGAGGAGCGCCGGATGGGCCGTCGTCGCCATGGGTGTGGCTTGTGAGAGGAGGTGGGAACGCGCCGGGCAGGAGGAAGAGGAAGTGGAACTGTGGAAGACAGGGGAAGGACTGAAGGAGGAAGTCGTCGGCGATGATAGAAGCGGCGGATTGCGCGGAAGGTCAAAGTTCGGTCCGCGGTTAGCTGGCAAACAAACGGAATGGGGGTACAGAATTTGGCTTCTGTCACTGTCACGTCCTTGGAGAAAACATTTCCCCTCTGTTCATTTTTTGCAAGACGTATTTAAAAATAGGATTTATATTTTTTATGGATTTTGATTGGCAACTAATTCAATTATATGGAAGTTTAATGTAGAAAACGTTACACACAGATGACTTTTAATATGATGTACTCTACTCCCTTCGTCTGTAAAAGAAAATGTAACTATGCTTTGTGAATTGTGAGGGCTTTAGAAAATAAGAAACATTTTTTTTTTTTTTTGCATTCAGCAAACTCTCCAGAAGATGAGAAGTCTCTTCTTTTAAAAAGATAACGGTTACGGCCTTACGGGTTATGCTCCAAGGCTATAGTATACTTTGGCAATTAGAAAAGATCCTGGAGTTCAAAACAAGGCTGGAGAAGCTGGAACTTTTAGCCATCAAAACCCCAGGCTACATGGTTAAATCAAGTGGAGAACAAAATAGGAAGAATTTCTTTACTAGAGTGTGTTTCGGTCTGTTCTTTAGCTTTAATACGTACTGTCTCTATAGTATTTTGTCTCTATAAATAGGAGCTGTAGCAGTCGAAACAGCTAGCTTTAATACGAAGCCAACATTTAGGCCCTGTTTGGGAGAGCTTCACTTCAAGAATTTCAATTTCGTTCTAACTTCTTCAACCCAAACAGGTCCAGCTCCACAAGCTTTAGTTTTAAAAAAAATCGAAACTAGAGACCCGTTTCATGAAATTCATGAAGCTCCTTAGAGGGTGCTTCAAAAACACTGTTTTTATATCTCCTCATAAAGCTGTACGAAAATTACCCACCATGCCACTAGTTACGTAACATACAACTTTCGTTCTCTCTAGCGACAACACACTAATCATTAAGGGTAATCAAGGAAACTCACACAAATTAATTGTACTATAGAAGTTAGAGTCCATATAGAAACCAAACGCTCCTAGAACTTACCTTAACAATTTGCTGGAGCTGTTTTATAGTGAAACTGGAAAACCAAAGCTGAAGTTTTTGAAGCAAAGCTCTCTCAAACAGGCCCTTAATTGAAAGCTGACAGTTCCTACCGAAGTCAAAAGTAACTTTCAAGAGGGGAAATGGGTTAGTTTTCTGAAGTTGGGTTCTTAGTGGGCCATGTGATTGGTTTTTGAGCTCGATGTGGTGTTTTTTTTTTCTCTCTAGAGTTTTTTAGATGTGTGCTTTGTGTAATTGCCACAAAGACGTTACTCACACGAATGTTGTAAACTAGCCTAATGCTGAGGCCTGAGGCTGGTTCCAACACCGGTAGAAATCTCTACAACTATTAAGAGTCATCTGTAGACTGCCCCCGCCGCTACGGAACCGCCCGCCTGCCCGCCGCCGCCAATCCCGCCGCTACCGAAGCGCCCGCACGCCCAACGCCGTCGCGAATCCCGCCGCAACTGAACGCCCAAGCAACCGCTCGCCGCCTCTACCGAAGCGCCCGCACGCCCGCATGCCCACCGCCGCGAAATCCGCTGCTACCGAACGCCCACGCACCCCTCCACGAGATCTGTCGCGTCATCCCTGCCCTGCCCCACCGAAACTCCTTTCCCCTAGCCCGGCCTCCCCGCGTCCCCGCCGCTACAGCCGCCGGGGTGGCCTGCGGTGAGGTTGTCGCCCCCAATGAGGTCTCTGCGCACCAGACCCACTGCCCCCGTCGTTTCTGCAGATCGGCGAGTGGTGCAGATTCAGGTTTGGGTCTGGGGTTCGCTCGGGTCTCCTTGCCTCGCCAGGGCCCCACCGCGGCGGTCGGGGAGCATGGTGGGCAGGGGGGAGGCGGGAACGAGCAGTGAAGAAGGTGAAACTCTACATTCTTACTCCTGATTGTTTGTCCAAGCAAGATGAGGGAACGGGGTTCCTAGGGGCACGACAGGGAAGAATTAGATTGAGGCTGTCTATGATGAAAATGAGAATGACCAAATTGGAGGTGATAATCATGCAAGAACTTTTTTTGTTTACTGTAGGATGGCCAAACTGGATCTTATTGCGGTTGCTTTACAGGAAAGTTCGGATGGTGAACATGAACTTGAAAGATCTAATAATATCATGCAAGAACTATTTTATGTTTAGTCCGCTGGACACTTGTTTTCAACAAAGGCACATTTTATTGTGTGTCACCACTTGTTAGTGGTTACTGAAACATGAATGTTTGTTTTCTGTTGTACCTTATAGGTGAGCCGCCTAACGGATTTAATGGTCTGAAGTCTGTATAGTCATAAGGAAGTATTTCTTCGCGAGTTTGTTTGGTTAGTACCTTCATCTGGAAATCTATGACAAATCATTCGATGGTGCCATTCATGGATACTGTTTATCTGCAGGTTGTGGTGTGTCCACCAAGAGTCTAAAATCAGATAAACAGTATGTGTGGGAAGCTATGGCTGGTGGTAGCTCTTTATGTCATCAAGGATGAGATTGGTCCTGAGAAAATGCTTACACGTGGAACTCAAATTACATTTTTTTCTAAGTGTATGTTGATATGTTCTTCTGATATCACATGAAATGCTTTTTCTTTGTTAATAGCAACCTTACATTATTATAACTTCTATAGTCTAAGTATGAGTTTGTAGACCCTTCAAGTATTCAAGGCTCGGTAAAAAACTACTTTCAGATTGTGTCTTACCCATAAACACATGGTAGAAAAAATCAAGAAATGTTGAGGTAGGGTCTTCCTCGTAACCATCATTTTTGTAATAATTGTCTTGGTTGTTCAGCTTCTTTTGCTACACAATTGTTCCTCATTTCTTCTATGTCGTGGTAGCTTCTCCATCCCAACCTCTCTAAAGAAAGGATTCCATATTCCTGACATGACAGAGAACCTTCCAAATTAAGTAACTGCAAAGTATGGACTGGTTAGGTGTACACTATGCTTCTCCTAATTACATTTGTAGCTAATCTTATTATCTACCTTCGTTACTTCTAAAGGTTTGTCAAAGTATTTTTATCAGCTATGACTATCTATTCTGATTTATGCCTATCCGAAGGACTCCCTGATAATATTGGAGTTTCTATTTGAATCCATGAGCCATTATATTATATCAGAGATGCTCCTATTGTGTATGTTTGTAGAGATTAGGGGATGTTGTTATGCAATCACCAATTTATATACTCATGTTTTTGTCTTTTTAATCTATTTAGTAATTCGTTTGAGACTATGAATTTATTTGTAGAATTTTTTTGATAATTTAAGGGAGTAACATTATCTTCTATTGATTCTTAGTGTCCTTTCGTCAGTTCCAATTTCTTAAAAAATATAGAAACAATATCGGGTTGACATGAATGTTTGTCTATAAAGGGGGTGTCCTTATTTGCTTAGCATCTGTTTATAAGTTAGCTTGCATCTGTTTATGCTCTTCAGTCTTCTCCTTACTCTGGACCGATGACTTGAAAATAAAAAAATGGAGTTGATACATTTCGGAAATATTAAGTTACCAAAAAAATTGACAGGTGAAGACTACAAAAAATGTGATGCTGCAGACATGCAGTAGTAAAGTGTATATAGTCTGCCAGTGGTTGCAAGAGAGGTGAAAAGGTGTAAACTTGATCATGCTTTTCGATTAATCTCTTAGTTGCAAAGGTATCAAATGTTTGCAAAGGTATAAAATGTTATTTTGCATGTGTAAAACCTATGGGTAATAGGAAAAAATTTACTGATATTATTTTTTGTAGCAATGCTTAGGCCATGCAGTGTCTTAGAAAGCCTATTAATTCAATTTGCAGCAGACTAAAAGCTTTTGTAGCAACGCATTGCCGAGAGACAATGCCTATGTCATATGGTCAGGTATACTGTTCAGTTTACTCTAGGGATCAATGATCTGTAACTCGAATTTCTCATAATGATGGCCATCAGCACACAGGTATGATCGGTCCTACCAATGTAACTATGTAATAGTTTATTTAGTACTTTATTGCTATAAATATGGATCACTGTTGTTTTTACAACTTGACAAACTGCTCTCATCGCATGTCTCTGTTGTCAGAGGGTTTGACAGACTCAAACGAAACTCCACCCAATTAAGTACCTTGCAGATGGTCTTAGACTCGGTAGAAATGATATTGTTCAGTTTACTCTAGGGATCAATGATCTGTAACTCGGATTTCTCATAATGATGACCCGTCGCACACAGGTATCACTATTGTTTTTATTAGCAGCCATAGGGATCAATTCTTTTTACAGCTTGACAAACTGCTCTCATCACTGTCTCTGTTGTCAGAGGGTTGCTTATCTCTGCACTGCTAGGATTTTGATATCATCGTAGCCAACAGAAGCATTTAATGCTAGCACTTGGTATGCACGATTATTACTTACCATTCATGATTTTTATGTATGATCATGACTTTTATATCATTTCATTCATGGGAAAAAGATTGTTCAATCAGAATTGTTTTGAACAGAACATGAGCATGCACCAGGCCTAATAAGATTACAGCCCACCTTGAGCAGAGTTTTGATCTGGATGCTATCAGAGACGCCACCAATGAGTTTGCTGAATGAAATATTATTATTTCTACCCAGTCTAATACCATCTACAAGGTACTTAATTGGGTGGAGTTTTGGTTGAGTCTGTCAAACCAGTATATTTATATATATCGAAGAATTTATCTCCAACAAGCGGTTCCGGTTAGTTCCTGTCAGTCAGTTCCTATATCATAAGGGAGCAGTTGCCCGGTTTCCTTGGACATTTGGATCCCCACCGCTTGCAACCGCGTGCTCCTCATTCATTGGGTTTGGCTTTTTGGTCTGCTTCTGGTTACTCTTACCTATGTTTCAAACACAATTTCAATCTGTCAGTTGTGATTGTGTTTGATTGCTTTTCTGCATCTGAGTGTTTGCAATTCGCAAGGATGGTGGCATTGTTTCCGTGAACTGAACCATGGATCACGTGCTCGCAGGACTGATGGGCGACCATCTCGCATTGATCGTGGACCGGCTGGTGACAGAGTCGATGCTGGACGCGCGATCGGCGGTGGGAAGCAGATGGTCGATCTGCATCAGGAGACGGTGGACGTCGAGTACTGCCATCGCGAGCTAGGCGGTGGCTCGGCGTTGAAGGTGGTGGAGTGCAGGATTTGCCAGGAGGAGGACTGGGACACCTGCATGGAGGCCCCCTGCGCCTGCTGTGGCAGCCTCAAGGACCTCTTTAATCACGCTATTTTTTTTTATTTGAGACCAAAATAAAGGCTCTTGGTTAGACAGCAGATTCATGATCGTGCTCTGGTGATTATGCAACTGTTTCTCAGTTTCTAAAAAATTGTCTTACAGTTCCTGTTGTCAAATGAAAAGTCGATCCTTCTTTTCAGTAGAAGATGTAGTTGTTGTCACTTGTTGCTACAATAATTTTTTCCTTCTTGATTGATTACCATTTATGCATATATGTGTGTGTTTTTGTTTGTGCAATATGGGTGCATGGTGAACCCTTGCTTGTGTTTTAAACAATAACCTTTATTTACCAGCTAGCTACTACATGATGTTCTAGCTAGGTTTGTCGTTTGTAGGATTAGTATGAGAAATCAAAATAAAGTTTAAATCAAAATAGAAGAAGACGTGTTGAGTAAATCATCCTTTTACATGTTACCAGGAGTCTAAGGAACTAAAGTTTGGGTTGTTCCAGATTTGAGTGTCATACCTAAATTTGGCTACTTGTAACTCCAGATTAAATGCAATGTTTCCTTTCTCAGTTTTTGGACATCTTACAATCATAAATTATCCTTTTACATCAACTTGCAGCCTTTCAAAAACATATGTTTGCCAATATTATTTCTTAAATGCTTTTAGTATTGTATCTTCATTTTAGAGTGAGAAATCTGCTACTCAATTCACATTAGGATATTAGTTGTCAAATATTTTAGTACTAATGTTGTGGGGGATGGCGGAAGGCATTGCGCGGTGGAGTTACACCGCCGTCACCTTCGACATGCACGACGTAGGCCGGTCCACAGGGCGGGTGTCGCTCACGCAGTCACGCGCTCCATCGAGAACATCGAGTGAGGTGGTGTGCTGCTGCTCTAAAGAAGGGAGGAGAGGAAGTAGCGACAAGGTCGCCAAGACCACCTGGAGCGATGTCTCCTACCAGATCACCAAGATCAACATGTACAAGGTGGTCCAGTCCCGAGCCCTCTCCCTGCATGCTTCCATTGATTTTTTTATTTCATTCCAATCGATTTGTCGTGATATATGCAATGCAGGATGGTCGGCATGTACAAGATATGCTTAAGGTGAGGTTGCAATTCAGGATGTGCATATATTTCTTGGGCTTGAATTTGTTTAATCTAAATAGATTATTTTTTATCCAATCCAAATTTCCAATGACTTGCCATATCATTAGCATCAGAGGCTCCGTAAAGCAGCTCTGCTGGGATTAACGGATTCACTGTCAAGGTCAAACATCACTATGATATTGCTGCAGATAATATACAACAAAAGAACCATTGTACTCGTCTGGTAACCTAATTCATCTGTATCTCTATTTTGCATGAGGTTTGTTCATCCCTAATCAATGCTAATTTCATGCTTAAACATATTGCATCGTAGCTTAATAAGGGGCGTGTGTGTGTATATATAGGTATGCATTGCCCTTCTATTTAACTTCTGGCATTTTAATAATGGTATGCATTTCTCTTCTGTTTAACTTCAATAGGATGTGCTTCTCCTAAATCAAAAAAAAAGAAGCGCATCCGAAGAAACCATTTCTGGTTCTCCTCACCTCCCAACCCCAGATAATGCCACTCATATACTCATTTTTGATACACTAATAACACAATATTTTCAGTTTTTGAACATGTGGGTTCTGAGAGAGTACCTGTAGATTCAATTCAAGATTCTAGAACCATTCTGTGAGTCTGATATTGAGAGGCTGATAGATGGCACATTATAGGGAAACCTATAGCAGCTGACACGAGCAGAGTTAGGGGGGTTAAGTTTTAGGTTTTAGGTTGTTTATTTAGGGTACATAGAAGCAGAAAGGAAAAGGTTGATGCCTTTTACTTAGATGTCATTAATTTGGAGCACTCCTTTTCTTGCTCTATCCATTTCCTGTTTGTAATTTTCGTCGGGCTTCGGCAAAAAAACTGACAAACGAGTTGTGCTCCAACTTCTAATCTCTGATTCAATGTGAAATGGAATTATTCCTTTTGTTTTGCTTGTATGCAGTTAGCGGCTTCTGATTGTAGAAATTGTCATTCCGTGTACTCAAATCACACCAAGCATTCCATGTATTTGAAGGAAGGGGAGCTGACTACCTCTTCTAGAGAGACAAGCAGTAGGTGGTGGATTGCTAAGTTTTCTAAGTTCATGATGTCAGAGTATATTCCTTAAAAAGTGACTTACTCTGGCACGTACCTTACTATATCTTTTAAGATATGAAAACATCTACTTTTAGTGATGCTAACAAAAGTATAGAATAATAATTAGTATATTTTTGCATATCAATGTATCTTATCATATTGATTCCATAGCAACAGACGAATATACACCTATATCTTTTAAGGTATGTAAACATCTACTTTTAGTGATACTAACAAAAATATAGAATAATAATTAGTGTTTTTGTATATTAATGTATGGGTAGGATCACAAATAAATTACGAAATCTTTTCCTATAATATTATAACACATTTGTACATGAGTTATCATGATATTTTATCTTCCCGTTGCAACGCACGGGCATCCACCTAGTCGATAGATGATGTGGTCCAACTTCAACGCTCGGGTGGTCAGTGGGCCTGTCGACCAGACAGTACCAATCAGCTTATGGAGAACCACTGATCGTGTGTTGGCATGTGTCGTCTTCTAATTGTTCATATCATTTTGACCCTTTAAAATTTAAATAATTAAAAAATAAATAAAAACTTAAATTTTATTGAAATCCACACTGTAGATAGAGGGGATATTTGAATTCATTTACACCCTCACACTTTAATTTGTTTGTCTCGCTTTATATTATATCCTCCCACTCTCTATTCTAGTATGGATCCTAGGTAGACTTCTAGCTTTAAAACCTTCAATAACTTGCTCAACTAGAAATATCCACAACGTTCTGATTGTGTTAGTATGGGACATGTCTTCTTCGATAATAATCTTTCTCTCGTACATCGTCACCGAGAGGATGTTTCTGTCTGTTTCTCTTCCCTAAGTCCATAACCTCTGGACGCTCATATCCTTCTCCTTATCTATATCAGAAGAATAGGGCATGAATGAAGGCCCTAAGGATATGACTGTTTATGGCAATAACATATAGGTAACCTCAAAAACTGGCAAAAGCAAATATTAAGCGACAAGTCAACAATCATGAGAAAGTAGCTGTAATTTGTTGTTGGAAACAATCAGCGCAACCAGCCATATTTGTGTAGCATCGATCAGATCCAGCGCACCTATGAGGCCCATATATCATTTAGGCCCAAGACGTTAATCTATCTGTGCTTCGTAGGTACGCTTTCATATTACTGAGCTGTCCGTTGGGCCTCCTCATGTGAAAATGGACTCAAGGGGTCGTTTGGACTTCCCATCGTGATTTTTTTGTACAGACGGTCAATAGGGGCATGTGGGTACTATACTACTATGTCATGTACGGTTATGCTGATTATAAAAATGAGAATATTTAGGGAGGGACTATTTAAAATCAATTTCAAGGATGATTCCATAAGTCCGTTATCCTAAATAAAAAAAATAAAATCTCAGAAAACTAAAATAAAGTTGATAAAAAGTTAGATAATAAGTCATTAAGACATTTATTAGATTTCGGGAAGAGTCAAAATATATGTACTTTGACCAAATTTATATAATAAAATAATAAATGCAAGATAAATTATATATTTTTATTAACTATATTTTTGTAGTGTATTTAATTATTGATATCATGAATCTTTGTAGTTTTTTTTTCTATACCTTTGATTAAATTTGAGATGATTTGACTCTGCAAGAAAGTTAATATAACTTATAATTTAAGATGGAGGGAAATAATATTTTTTTTGCTTGCTCGAGGAGCTATCATACGTACGGTTGCAGGGTCACAACTTCAATCTCTTTCTTTTCTCTTATGAGGGTTTCAAGTGTAACACCCGGTTTTAAAGAAACAAAGCCGGGTGCATCTCATACATGCGCCAACAAGACAACATATATAATAACAGAGTGTATAGAGATAAATGTCATAAATCATCAGAGTATTTATTACATAGCGGAAGACTTAATACAAAATAAAATAGTAAATGTAAAACGAACTAAGGATCGACGGCGCCAATGTCGACTGAGAAACGCCACCTAGATCAGATCGAACTCCTCAGTGTTAGGCGGCTCCTCTTCGACCACCTGTTCTTCTCCTGTGGGGGGGTGTGAGACAGCAAGAGTGAGCTCACATACGTTCATAGCTCAACAAGTCGTGGGGAATAATGTGGCATGAACTCACCAAAGGTGGGAGTTCATGTAGTGTAAGGCTGATCAATGAAATAGAGGCTAAGGCTGAGCATTGCTTTTATAAGTTGGTCAAAATTTTATTAGCAATTACTAAGTGTAAGTAAATACCAAACCTTAATAATAATAAAGAACAGTAATAGTAAAATAATCCCAAATGCGACGCAAATGTCAAATTAAATTTAAGTTCCATAGTTAATCATGTGAGGGTCCGAGCCGCTCTTGACCGTGAGCACGGCTAGTATACTAGTTTTACACTCTGCAGAGGTTGCGCATCTTTACCCACAAGTCGTGTATCCCATGTCGCCAGGGTTTGCAAGGCCCTTAGACACTACCGAGGTGAATGGCTAGGGATCCACTACGAGGCCTTTACAAAGTTCCACTAGCTTCCGAAAACCCGCTACAGCTTATAGGAAGTTCCAATGCAGGGTTCCTGGCTGACCGCCATCGCAGCAAAATCAACCAGGGACCTCCCTACACTGACCACTCCCCTACTGCCCTTGCCCCTTTCGGGTAAGGTAGTCTTCCACTAGCTTTCCTAATTAGTCAGCCAAGGGCGTCCCATTAAACCCTTGTGGTAGCACTGTTTTCCCGGGTGGTCGCTCCATGTTCCCATTAATTTAATGATCTTAACATGAACAACAATAATAACAAGATAATAACAGAATAATCATGAATAGTGTATCTCCATACCCAATCCACATAAAGCAATAGCAAGTACTACCCAAAAATATTTCAGGGGTGAACAAGGTATAGAGGTAATCAAAACTGGGGTAACATAAAGGCTCCCATCAAAATTAACCTATGCAGATTATTAAAATTAATAAGAACATGGCTGGGAAAAGTAAGTGATCAAGGGCACAACTTGCCTTCAATGAGCTCCTGCTCAGCTACTTCTACTTGTTGCACCTCAGTTTCCACAGTGGCTTGCTCGTCTACTCGCATCAACACAATACATACATAGTATAGCCAAAATCAACATCACACCAAACATGCACATATAATATACAGTAATAAACTAGACATTAAAATATGATCACAGGAACTGGAATCATTAAATTTGGAGTTATATATTTTAAGTTATGGATTTTCTAAGGTTTTATGCATTTAATACAAGATTAAGTGAAAGAATAATTTTAATGTGTTTGTCATGTTAGAACAGAGGCACTAATGCGTAGACAATATTATTACAAAAATTTAGGAACTGGAATGGACCAATTTGGAGTTCCTATGCATTTTCTATGAATTATACAAATTCTAGGATTATTTCTACACATAAAAATCTATTTCTTAATTAATTTTTCTGATTTTCTAATCCTCTGGACTGGGCCTCATTTACTGGGAAGCACAGGGTTCTCGGCGCAAGATTCCCTAGACTCAGTAAATAGTGAACGTGGACGGCGGGTTGATTTAAACTAAAGACGGGGGCTCATGTGCAAAAAGGCCTGGGCGAAGGGGTACAGGGGCATATCAGCCGCAGGATCCAGAATCGAGGGCTAGGATTAGATTTCTTTCTAAACGAAACGGTACGCGCCCAGGGCGGTTGGATCCAAATCCGATGGCACAGGTTTAATGAATCTAAGATCTGTTGTTCTCCCCTAGATCCCGCATCAACGGCTGCAGTCAGTTTGGTCGAAACGTTACCCGCCATCTAATCCACACCGTCCATTGAAATCGGACGGCACACGTGATTCTCCCCAAATTCCCACCGTTAGACGGCGGCGCCGCCAACGGCCAGTGGCGGAACATCGCCGGCGATCAACAATTCGGCGTCCTAAGTCACTACCTCAAAGTCCGAGAGTCTCTACACGATCCAGAATTGATGGCGAACACGCTGGAGTAGGTCTTACCGACAGTCTCGGCGCGAAGAGCGTCCGGCCACGGCGAAGGCGGATCCGCGGCGGAGCTCCCTCCACGGCGAGCAATTAAGGGCCGCGCGATGGGTGATTCCGCCCGCAACCACCACGGACAGCTTCGCAGAAGCCCGGCGCAGACCCCCAATCCCTTCTAATAACACCAAGCGGCGATGAATGGAGAAGAAGGCGCAGCGCGGCGGATTATGGCTATGGCGGCTCTCGGAGTCCCTCTCCGATGGCGGCGGAAAGGAGGAGAACGAGAAGGAGGTACGAGGGCAGGGTCAAAGGGCTCGGTTCCGCATTTGAAGCCAGAGCGAGGTGGAGTCGTGCGCCAACGATTCCGTCCGAATCGCTCGGAGTTTGTTGCGCGCGCGCGATTTCAGCGGAGAGGAAACAACTGACTGCTCGGGCCCAGCAGTCAGTGGCGCTAGAGGGATCAGCTGGTGAAGCGGTGAGGTTACACGCGGGGGGGGGGGCACGGATCAGTGGGTCATCGCGCAGAAAGGTGAGGCGCTCGAGGGTGACAAGTGGGACCCGCGACGCAGCGTCAGCAGGCACATAGGTATTGGCTTCGTGGGCCGCGCGAGGTGAACTGGCAACTGGGCCAGATTGGGAGTCCGAGGCCCAGGTAAGCTTTTATTCTTTTTCTTTTTATTTTTCCTTTCTATTTTCTTCATTTTCAAACCCAATTTGAATTAATTCAAACTTTTGTGGATCTTCATTTATAAACTCTATTTTTGCAATTAAAAATACTAAGTCTGAAGATATTTATTTATACATTTTATTTATATTTTCATATCTCTTCTCTTTTCCTTATTTTCAAAACCCTAATTTCAAATTTAGGGTTTAATCAAGCTTCAAATAATTATTACCTTATTATTTTTATCCTCATGGTTTTATTTAATGCACAAACACATAAAACTCCAACAAATGCACTTTTTCTTTATTTTAGAATAATTGTTTTATTTAGTCACTCTCAATTACATAGGTGCTCTTTTTATGATGCAAATAAGACACACAAAATGAGGAGCTCTCTCTATTACTCTTGGTATACAACTTTGAGTATTACAAATCCTACCCCCCTTAAAAATAATCTCGTCCTCGAGATTTAAGAAGATCTAGGGAAAAGGTGGGGAAAATCTATACGAAGCTCTTCTTCTCTTTCCCAAGTTGCTTCATCTTCACCGTGGTGACTCCATTGAACTTTGCACATCTTTATAACCTTATTCCTCGTAACTCGAGTCAATGTATCAAGAATCTTGATGGGGTACTCAGCATAAGTCAAATCTTCTTGAACACTAAGGTCTTCCAGTGGTAACTGTTCTTCAGGCACCCTGAGACATTTCTTCAGCTGGGATACATGGAATACATCATGAACATCCGCGAGATGATCCGGTAACTCCAATTGATATGCAACTTCTCCCACTCGCTTTAAGATTAAAAAGGGTCCAATAAAGCGAGGGGACAACTTTCCTTTGACTTTGAATCTCCTCATACCCCGGAGTGGTGACACCTTCAAATAGACATAATCTCCTTCCTTAAACTCAAGCAGTCTTCTCCGGGTGTCAGCATAGCTTTTCTGCCTGGACTGTGCAGTTCTCAAATTCTCCCTTATTTGCTGAACTTGTTCCTCTGCTTCTTGTATAATTTCAGGCCCAAACAACTGCCGTTCACCAGTTTGATCCCAATACAGTGGAGTCCTGCACTTTCTGCCATACAAAGCCTCAAACGGTGACATCTTCAAACTGGCCTGATAGCTATTATTTTAAGAGAACTCCGCATAAGGTAAACTCTTATCCCAACTTCCACCATGCTTAAGAGCACAAGCTCTTAACATATCTTCCAGTACTTGGTTAGTCCTCTCAGTCTGCCCATCAGTCTGGGGATGGTAGGCCGAACTAAAATTCAATCTTGTATCCAATGACTCGTGCAACTTCTTCCAATACCGAGAAGTAAACTGTGATCCCCGGTCTGACACAATTTTCTTTGGCACACCATGCAGGCATACAATCCGTGCCATGTACAACTCTGCCAACTTAGCTCCTGAATAAGTGGTCTTCACTGGAATAAAGTAGGCTACCTTGGTTAGCCTGTCCACAATCACCCATATAGAATCATATCCAGCAGACGTGCGGGGTAATCCAACAATGAAGTCCATGCCAATCTCTTCCCATTTCCACTCAGGTATCTTCAGTGGGTGCAATAATCCGGCTGGCCTCTGGTGTTCAGCTTTAATTCTTTGGCATACATCGCACATAGCCACATGTGCAGCCACATCTCTTTTTAGTCCATACCACCAATACTTTTGCTTCAAATCCTGATACATCTTAGTACTTCCAGGATGAATAGAATAAATTGAGTCATGTGCTTCCTTCAATATGGTTTCCCGAAGACTATCAATATCGGGAACACAGATCCGATTCTTGAACCATATCGTGCCTTGCTCATCCTCTGTGAACTCTGGGCCTCTACCCTCTGTTATCAGATCCTTGATCTCCTGGATTTTAGCATCACCAATCTGACCTTTACGAATTTCTTGTTCCAAGGTAGGTTCCAATTCTATGGTAACTCCTTCCGTATGTGTAGCAATTCCCAGGTTGAGCCTCTCAAAGTCTTTTGCTATTTCATCAGGTAGCTGGACAACGAAAGCGGAGTGAACATGCTCCTTCCGGCTCAAGGCATCTGCAACCAAATTTGCCTTGCCTGGGTGGTAATGAATCTCCAAATCATAATCCTTAATGAGCTCCAACCAACGGCGTTGCCTAAGGTTGAGATCCTTCTGAGTGAATATATACTTCAAACTCTTATGATCCATGTATACTTGGCACTTAGTTCCCATAATGTAGTGTCTCCAAATCTTAAGTGCATGCACAACGGCTGCCAGCTCTAAGTCATGGGTGGGGTAGTTCAATTCATGCTTCCTCAACTGACGAGATGCATAGGCAATCACATGACCATCTTGCATAAGCACACATCCAAGTCCCTGGCCACATGCATCACAGTAAATATCAAATCCCTTCTGCAGATCTGGCATAATCAATACTGGAGGTGACATCAATCTCTCCTTCAATTGATCAAAACTCTCTTGGCATTTCTCATCCCACTTGAATTCTCTTCCTTTCTCCAAAAGCGAGGTCATAGGCTTGGCAATCTTAGAAAATCCTTCAATAAATCTCCGATAATATCCTGCGAGTCCCAAGAAACTCCGAATCTCCGTAACTGTAGTGGGCACTCTCCACTCCATTATCTCCTTCACTTTAGCAGGATCCACTGCTATTCCTCCATTAGAAATAATATGACCAAGGAATGGCACCTTGTCAATCCAAAACTCGCACTTGCTGAACTTAGCGTAGAGTTGATTATCTCGTAACTTCTGTAGCACCAACCTTAGATGTTGTTCATGATCACTTTCATTCTTAGAATAGATAAGAATATCGTCGATGAATACCACGACGAATCTGTCCAAATACTCCATAAACACCTTATTCATCAAATTCATGAAGTAAGCTGGTGCATTGGTTAGTCCAAATGACATAACAGTAAACTCATATAATCCATATCGAGTCGAGAAAGCCGTCTTGGGAATATCTGATGGTCTAATCCTCATCTGATGGTAACCGGATCAGAGATCAATCTTCGAGAATACTCTAGCACCTCGCATCTGATCAAATAAATCCTCAATACGGGGCAACGGATACTTGTTCTTCACCGTAACATCATTAAGAGATCTATAATCCACACACATTCTTTGTGATCCGTCCTTCTTCTGCACAAATAACACTGGTGCTCCCCAAGGTGAGGAACTTGGACGAATGTAACCAGCCTCTTGTAACTCCGTCAACTGCTTCTTAAGTTCCTTCAACTCCTCTACGGACATTCTATATGGCCGTTTAGAAATAGGGGCGGTTCCAGGTAAGAGATCAATAACAAACTCAACTTCTCTATCAGGTGGCATTCCTGGTAACTCCTCTGGAAAGACATCCGGAAAATCTCTAACCACCCGGATGTTGTCACCAACAAACTCCTCAGGTATAAAGAACATTGCACGCATGGATGAGGATGTTACTGCAATATTAACTTGAAATCTTTCTCCTTTAGTGGTAGTGAGCTCTATGGTACCTCTACCACATGCTATAACGGCCTTTGCCTTTCTTAGCCATGACATACCAAGGATCAGATCTATACTGCTTGACTCTAATATTATAGCAGTAGCTCCAAATTCTCTACCCATAATGGTCAAGGTCAATCTACGGGTCATTTGATTCGCCTCAACAGGCCCTTTAGGTGTAATTACTATCATGGGTTTTCTCATATTTAGCAGTGGTATTTCATTTGTATTGGCATATCTAGCAGACATGAATGAATGTGTAGCACCAGAATCAAATAATATGGTTGCAGGAATTGCATTAACATAAAACATACCAATTACGAGGTCCCCACCATCAGGAGTATCATCAACGCTAACTTGATTCACCCTGGCTATAGAATATCCCTTGCCAGGGGTCTGTTGCTTGTTCTGAACTGGAGTAGTAGCAATCCTCTGTGGGCAGACATTTGCATAATGACCAATCTTCCCACACTTGAAACATTGAGTGCCCGGACTCTGTCCTGCAAACTTCGTCGGGGTGCCCGTGGGAGTGGCCTGTCGAGGAGGTGGAGTCCTCAGTGGTGATTGCTGAACTGGGCGTGGTCCTCCCGGTCGAGTCGGTGTACCCTGTGGTGAACTGTAGCGAGGACGAACACTGCTGCTTCCTTGTCCTTGAGATATTGCCTTTCTCTTCAAATCTCCCAACTGAACACGCTTGTGTTCAATAGCCAGGGCCTTATCCAACAGTCTCTGAAATGATGGAAATGTGTGTGCCACTAGAGCATACTGCAGTGGTCCATTAAGTCCTTCAATGAAATGCTCCTGCTTCCTCTCGTCTTCAGCAACTTCTTCAGGGGCATATCTGGATAACTGAATAAACTTGTCGCGGTACTCGCTGACTGACATACTTCCTTGCTTCAGCGACAGAAACTCCTTCTTCTTGATCTTTATCATACCAGCTGGAATATGGTAGTTCCTGAACTGTGTACTAAACTCCGCCCAAGTAATAGTATCTGCAGCATCATGGGCAGCAGTATAAGAATCCCACCAGTCAGCAGCAGGACCAGTCAGACGTCCAGAAGCATATAAAACCTTCTCCCGGTCAGTGCACTGTGCAATATTCAGCATCTTCTCAACGGACTTCAGCCAATCATCCGCGTCCAGTGGATTAGGTGAGCTAGCGAATGTAGGTGGCTTATGACTCATGAACTCCCGGTGCTTATCACGAGGTGGAACTGGTGGTGGTGGTGGAGGCAGTGGTACTTGTTGCTGCTGTTGCTGTTGTTGAAGTTGCTGTTGCAGCTGCTGTTGTTGCGCCCTCCTTTCTTGGCGTATCTCATCTCTCTCCTGGCGCAACTCCTGGCGTATGTCTTCTCTTTCCTGACGCATCTCTTGGCGTTCTTGCTGCATCTGAGCACGCATGTCAGCCATAGTGTCCACCATTTGCTGCATCACCGCCATCTGAGCAGCAACCAGTGGGTCAACTCCGCCTGGTGGAGGATTAGGAGGATTCATCTCTGCTGGCTGTGGCTGAGGTTGTCTATAAATTCTTCGAGTGTGTCGGTTAGGAGGCAAATCAATTCCACCACCCCTCCTGGTATTGACCATCTGAGTTAGATACATATGGTAAGAAAGAGCAGTAGACAAGGCAGTAATTACAATCATGTTACTTTGGGGGATTTATTAGCTAAGCAGATTAATATTTCACCTACTATAGCTAATTCAATACCTTATGTTGGTACATGCTAAGATGTCCATCTATAATAATTCAATCAATCAAAGAAGCAAATCAGACATTTAGCATCAGCACAATCAACCAACATTTTTTTTAAGAAAATAGTTTTAACTTTTGTTTTGGGTTCCCTTAACTCTTAAGAATGTCATAGGGGTAGGGATTCCAAGGTTTGAAATCCATCTTGTCTCAGAGTAGAAAAGGTAAGAATGATCAGAGTAGAACAGTAGAAGGTGAGACAGGATCAAGATAAGTGTAGAAAGAATCAGAGTAAGGTAAGTATAGAATGAATCAGAATGAGATAAGTAGGTAAGGGTTGCCCATTTCTATCTAGGTTCCGTCCTACAGTCAACATTTCCTCTGATACCACTTCTGTAACACCCGGTTTTAAAGAAACAAAGCCGGGTGCATCTCATACATGCGCCAAGAAGACAACATATATAATAACAGAGTGTATAGAGATAAATGTCATAAATCATCAGAGTATTTATTATATAGCGGAAGACTTAATACAAAATAAAATAGTAAATGTAAAACGAACTAAGGATCGACGGCGCCAATGTCGACTGAGAAACGCCACCTAGATCAAATCGAACTCCTCAGTGTTAGGCGGCTCCTCTTCGACCACCTGTTCTTCTCCTGTGGGGGGGGTGTGAGACAGCAAGAGTGAGCTCACATACGTTCATAGCTCAACAAGTCGTGGGGAATAATGTGGCATGAACTCACCAAAGGTGGGAGTTCATGTAGTGTAAGGCTGATCAATGAAATAGAGGCTAAGGCTGAGCATTGCTTTTATAAGTTGGTCAAAATTTTATTAGCAATTACTAAGTGTAAGTAAATACCAAACCTTAATAATAATAAAGAACAGTAATAGTAAAATAATCCCAAATGCGACGCAAATGTCAAATTAAATTTAAGTTCCATAGTTAATCATGTGAGGGTCCGAGCCGCTCTTGACCGTGAGCACGGCTAGTATACTAGTTTTACACTCTGCAGAGGTTGCGCATCTTTACCCACAAGTCGTGTATCCCATGTCGCCAGGGTTTGCAAGGCCCTTAGACACTACCGAGGTGAATGGCTAGGGATCCACTACGAGGCCTTTACAAAGTTCCACTAGCTTCCGAAAACCCGCTACAGTTTATAGGAAGTTCCAATGCAGGGTTCCTGGCTGACCGCCATCGCAGCAAAATCAACCAGGGACCTCCCTACACTGACCACTCCCCTACTGCCCTTGCCCCTTTCGGGTAAGGTAGTCTTCCACTAGCTTTCCTAATTAGTCAGCCAAGGGCGTCCCATTAAACCCTTGTGGTAGCACTGTTTTCCCGGGTGGTCGCTCCATGTTCCCATTAATTTAATGATCTTAACATGAACAACAATAATAACAAGATAATAACAGAATAATCATGAATAGTGTATCTCCATACCCAATCCACATAAAGCAATAGCAAGTACTACCCAAAAATATTTCAGGGGTGAACAAGGTATAGAGGTAATCAAAACTGGGGTAACATAAAGGCTCCCATCAAAATTAACCTATGCAGATTATTAAAATTAATAAGAACATGGCTGGGAAAAGTAAGTGATCAAGGGCACAACTTGCCTTCAATGAGCTCCTGCTCAGCTACTTCTACTTGTTGCACCTCAGTTTCCACAGTGGCTTGCTCGTCTACTCGCATCAACACAATACATACATAGTATAGCCAAAATCAACATCACACCAAACATGCACATATAATATACAGTAATAAACTAGACATTAAAATATGATCACAGGAACTGGAATCATTAAATTTGGAGTTATATATTTTAAGTTATGGATTTTCTAAGGTTTTATGCATTTAATACAAGATTAAGTGAAAGAATAATTTTAATGTGTTTGTCATGTTAGAACAGAGGCACTAATGCGTAGACAATATTATTACAAAAATTTAGGAACTGGAATGGACCAATTTGGAGTTCCTATGCATTTTCTATGAATTATACAAATTCTAGGATTATTTCTACACATAAAAATCTATTTCTTAATTAATTTTTCTGATTTTCTAATCCTCTGGACTGGGCCTCATTTACTGGGAAGCACAGGGTTCTCGGCGCAAGATTCCCTAGACTCAGTAAATAGTGAACGTGGACGGCGGGTTGATTTAAACTAAAGACGGGGGCTCATGTGCAAAAAGGCCTGGGCGAAGGGGTACAGGGGCATATCAGCCGCAGGATCCAGAATCGAGGGCTAGGATTAGATTTCTTTCTAAACGAAACGGTACGCGCCCAGGGCGGTTGGATCCAAATTCGATGGCACAGGTTTAATGAATCTAAGATCTGTTGTTCTCCCCTAGATCCCGCATCAACGGCTGCAGTCAGTTTGGTCGAAACGTTACCCGCCATCTAATCCACACCGTCCATTGAAATCGGACGGCACACGTGATTCTCCCCAAATTCCCACCGTTAGACGGCGGCGCCGCCAACGGCCAGTGGCGGAACATCGCCGGCGATCAACAATTCGGCGTCCTAAGTCACTACCTCAAAGTCCGAGAGTCTCTACACGATCCAGAATTGATGGCGAACACGCTGGAGTAGGTCTTACCGACAGTCTCGGCGCGAAGAGCGTCCGGCCACGGCGAAGGCGGATCCGCGGCGGAGCTCCCTCCACGGCGAGCAATTAAGGGCCGCGCGATGGGTGATTCCGCCCGCAACCACCACGGACAGCTTCGCAGAAGCCCGGCGCAGACTCCCAATCCCTTCTAATAACACCAAACGGCGATGAATGGAGAAGAAGGCGCAGCGCGGCGGATTATGGCTATGGCGGCTCTCGGAGTCCCTCTCCGATGGCGGCGGAAAGGAGGAGAACGAGAAGGAGGTACGAGGGCAGGGTCAAGGGGCTCGGTTCCGCATTTGAAGCCAGAGCGAGGTGGAGTCGTGCGCCAACGATTCCGTCCGAATCGCTCGGAGTTTGTTTGCGCGCGCGCGATTTCAGCGGAGAGGAAACAACTGACTGCTCGGGCCCAGCAGTCAGTGGCGCTAGAGGGATCAGCTGGTGAAGCGGTGAGGTTACACGCGGGGGGGCACGGATCAGTGGGTCATCGCGCAGAAAGGTGAGGCGCTCGAGGGTGACAAGTGGGACCCGCGACGCAGCGTCAGCAGGCACATAGGTATTGGCTTCGTGGGCCGCGCGAGGTGAACTGGCAACTGGGCCAGATTGGGAGTCCGAGGCCCAGGTAAGCTTTTATTCTTTTTCTTTTTATTTTTCCTTTCTATTTTCTTCATTTTCAAACCCAATTTGAATTAATTCAAACTTTTGTGGATCTTCATTTATAAACTCTATTTTTGCAATTAAAAATACTAAGTCTGAAGATATTTATTTATACATTTTATTTATATTTTCATATCTCTTCTCTTTTCCTTATTTTCAAAACCCTAATTTCAAATTTAGGGTTTAATCAAGCTTCAAATAATTATTACCTTATTATTTTTATCCTCATGGTTTTATTTAATGCACAAACACATAAAACTCCAACAAATGCACTTTTTCTTTATTTTAGAATAATTGTTTTATTTAGTCACTCTCAATTACATAGGTGCTCTTTTTATGATGCAAATAAGACACACAAAATGAGGAGCTCTCTCTATTACTCTTGGTATACAACTTTGAGTATTACAAATCCTACCCCCCTTAAAAATAATCTCGTCCTCGAGATTTAAGAAGATCTAGGGAAAAGGTGGGGAAAATCTATACGAAGCTCTTCTTCTCTTTCCCAAGTTGCTTCATCTTCACCGTGGTGACTCCATTGAACTTTGCACATCTTTATAACCTTATTCCTCGTAACTCGAGTCAATATATCAAGAATCTTGATGGGGTACTCAGCATAAGTCAAATCTTCTTGAACACTAAGGTCTTCCAGTGGTAACTGTTCTTTAGGCACCCTGAGACATTTCTTCAGCTGGGATACATGGAATACATCATGAACATCCGCGAGATGATCCGGTAACTCCAATTGATATGCAACTTCTCCCACTCGCTTTAAGATTAAAAAGGGTCCAATAAAGCGAGGGGACAACTTTCCTTTGACTTTGAATCTCCTCATACCCCGGAGTGGTGACACCTTCAAATAGACATAATCTCCTTCCTTAAACTCAAGCAGTCTTCTCCGGGTGTCAGCATAGCTTTTCTGCCTGGACTGTGCAGTTCTCAAATTCTCCCTTATTTGCTGAACTTGTTCCTCTGCTTCTTGTATAATTTCAGGCCCAAACAACTGCCGTTCACCAGTTTGATCCCAATACAGTGGAGTCCTGCACTTTCTACATTGAACCGACAGTAGGGGGTTGTAGTCTCAAGTCTCAACTGACCACCGATACTTTGCATGCATGTACGGATGCTATATATATGAACCGTTGGCAACATGCATGGCAAAGCAAGCATGGGACTTATCCTCTAGGATCCCTTTTTCTTCTGTGGCATGTGTACAAACTACAAAGACTAGCGCCGCAGGTGCCTCGAGAGGAAAAGAATGTACGTGACTGGCATTATATATATATATACACACTAGATGAGTGACCGTGCGTTGCAACGGGAACATATAATAACATAATAACTTATATATAAAATGTGTCTTATATTGTTATAAGAAAATGTTTTATAATCCATTTGTAATCCTAGCCATACATAAATTTTGTTATTTTAATTTAACTGTTTCACTACTATATTGCAACTATAAGTATCATGCAGACTTTGATATATGCCACGATTTGCATGGTCTCATCATTGAAGAGCACGTGCCACACCTACCGGTAGAAGTTCCCTCGTACATTGTTAGTCATCAGGTACGTACCACCATACACGCTTGCTTAAACAAAAAGGCAAGTGTATATGTTTGCGAAGAGAATTAAAGGCAGGTCGGCACAAAAGCTACCCCGAAGATGGCGAGTGGTCATTGCTGTCGGTCCTCCTCTGCGTCACCTCTGGCGCCAAGATGATGCCATAGTCCTTGATATAGTAGTCGTCGAACGCGAACGACATGGTGAGTACCGATGACTCTTGGCTGGGCTGCCAAACGAAGTGCACCCCGGGCTCATCAGTGAAGTAGTACACCTAGCCGTTGCACCACCGGATGTGCTACTCCTCTACATACATCTTGTTTGAGGACACTCACACAACGTCAACAACGGTCGTCGTCCCAGCGCACAAGAATTCATGGCCGGTTAGTAGTGACTTACGTGACAGGTTGAGCTTAAGGTGGATGATGCGCTAGATGGCGTGACGACGCCGTTGTCGGATGCGGTGCCCAGAACAACCCGAGAGTCGCCGGCGTTGGCGACGACCATGAGGTCCCCCTGTTTGAAGATGGACAGCGCGGTGCAGCCGCTCTGGACCGCGTCCAAGCGGCGGCTACGCCGGAGCTTGCCGAACACAGCGACGCATGCGGCCACGTAGTACTGCTTCTAGAGGTCGAACTCGCAGTCGCCAAGCTTCTTCTCGTTGTCGATGAGCGACGCCAACGCGAGCGCCTCCTGCCAGTGGTGTTTGTTCGGGGTTTCCAAGTAAGAAATATGGATTCATCTTTGGCGTTGGTTTATGAAAATGACTCACAAGTCAGATCCATGGAAAAAATATTACAGAGAATAAATGTCACACATATAAAAAAGGAATTTAAGTTGAAAACATTATTCAAACAAAAGAAATTGCATGCAAGGTTCTTCTTTAAATACTACTCCCTCTATCCAAAAATATAATTCAGGAATCTCGTTGATAATTATCTACTACTACACATTGTGCATGGGTAGCAGGTGGGCTTTGAGAGAGATGTAGTAGATATTTTTACTGTAACATATATTGAAATAAACACACATGTGGTGTAGTGGTAGCTACGAGCACATTTACTTGAGGGGTGCTTTGCGAGGAGGGGGTAATGAGAAAGGCAGTGCGGGGAGGCGGGAATGGGAATGGCAGAACACGTAACGGCAGTCGGGAATTGGAATGGGCTTTGCGGGGAGGTGGGAATGGGAATGGCAGAACATGTAACGGCAGCCGGGAATTGGAATGAGCTTTGCAAGAAGGGGGGAATGGGAATGGCAGAACACGGAATGGCAGCCTACCTCTTACCGCCTTAATAAGTAGTAGAGATATATAGGGTAGGTATAACGGGAGCCCTGTGCTTCCAATAGTTAAAGGAAGTCCAGACTGATCACTCATGTAACCTGGTTCAACCCAGCGCACCGATTGGACTAGTCTGTCGGTTGCACCACCTGCGCTCACGTTTGTGCGTGCAAAAAAAGGAAATGCATGCATGAGTCAAACACGTTCCCTTGCATGCGCGTAAATTTAATAAAGATATGTGTGACAGTTTCTATTTTTAAATGCTTTATTTTCTCCATAAATTTAGGATCGCTGCAACAGCCATGCAGCTAGACTCGTAAGGACCATTTTATGATATATACTGCTACTAAATATGCTACCCTGTGTAGATAATTATGTAATTCGGTATACTGCGTAAAAATCTGTTACCAGCTGCATGCACACGAATTTATGATGAAAATAATGTGCAATGAAAGAAAATGAATTACACACATAGAAACAAAAAAAATCGTATTTAATGTTTTATTTCCTTCATAAATATAAGATCCCTACAACGGCCATGCAGTTAAACACATTAGATCTAGTTTATGATATATACTGATACAAATTATACTACATGGTGTAGGTATTTATGCAATTCGTTACACTGCGTAAAAAATCTGGCATGTGTTCACTGGTGGACACATCTCCGGGTTGGAGCGTAATAACAAGTTTTAAGCATAAACTCCCTCAATTATAAGTGTATATACCGAGCCAATGTGAGAGGTTGATAGCTCTAGTAGGTTGTTATTACGATCCTATTTTTATAGCAGATCCGAAAAACATGGCAGCCGCATGCATGCGGTTATACAGATCCAAAAATTATGGCAAAATACATGCATGAGTCAAACAAATTCCCTTGCATGCGCGTAAATTTAGGAAAGATATGTGTGACAGTTTTAATTTTAAATGCTTTATTTTCTCCATAAATTTAGGATCGCTGCAACAGCCATGCAGCTAGACTCGTAATGACCATTTTATGATATATACTGATACTAAATATGCTACACTGTGTAGATAATTATGCAATTCGGTATACTGCGTAAAAATCTGTTACTAGCTGCATGCACACGAATTTATGATGGAAAGAATATGCAATGAAAGGAAATGAATTGCATGCATAGAAACAAAAAATCGCATTTAATGTTCTATTTCCTTCATAAATATAAGATCCCTCCAACAGCCATGTAGCTAAATGCATTAGAACTAGTTTATGATGTATACTGAAACAAATTATACTACACATTGTAGGTATTTATGCAATTCCTTACACTTCGTAAAAAATCTGGCATGTTGTTCACTGGTGAACACATCTCCGGGTGGAGCGTAAAAACCTTAAGTTTTGTGCATAAAATCCCTCAATTATAAGCGTAAATACCGAGTCAATGAGAGGTTGATAACTCTAGTAAGTTGTTATTACGATCCTATTTTTATGACAGATCCGAAAAACATGGCATCCGCATGCATGTGGTTTCTTTTTTTATACAGATCTAAAAATTATGGCAAAATCGTGGGAATTTCCATTGCATGCGCGCAAATTACGAACAACATAAATCAAGGAATTGCCTTTTCAATGTGCATGCAGTAAACTGATATACGAACTCCGTGTTCAAGCATAAAATCGTACAGTTTTTAGCGTAAATAATACATGTGGTAGGCATAAAACACAATAATCGAAAAGAAAACTGCGCCGGATCGGAGGATGTCACGCGCGATCATCGCTGCACGCATCTCGCGTCTTCCGTGACGCCGCTCGCTCGAACATCGCGCCTCATGCGTCGCCGTCGCTACTCGCACATCGACAGGCGTCGCTTGCTCGCCGGCCTTGGAAGTGCCGCCTCCTCGGGGCTTCGGGGACACCGCCACTTGCCCGCACAAGGGCCCCGCTGTCGCTCGCCCTCTGGATCGGGCAACCGCCGCCACTACTCTGGATCGAGGAACCTCCGCCACCATGCGTCGAGGTAATGTAGTTGCGGCCACCGGCCTGGGAACCGTTGTCACCGCACAAGGGCACTGCCGTCGCTCGCCCTCTGGATCGGGGGCCGCCGCCTCTACTTCGGATCGAGGAACCGCCGCTACCACATGTCGAGGTCAGGGAGCCGCGGCCACCGCAGCCACTGGCCGGGGTCCACCGCCGCGCGCGCTATCGGGCAACCGCCGTCGCTAATGAATCGAGATGGGGTGTAAAAAACTGATCCCTAGCACTACCGATTTTCTTTTATAAACGTCTGGACCTGGTCTCGCTCGACCGGATTGCAATGTCTGGCCTGGGCTTCCTTTAGTTATTGGAAGCCCAGGGCTCCTAATATATATATATATATAATATATATATACTATACTTAAAGCACCAGTTTCAACGGTCGTCCCGCGTCATATTTTTACAAATAACCCCTTACAGCTATTTTAAATTAACCCGATGCACGCCTATAGATGGTCAAACGGCGGCCCGGCACGGGCCAGACGCCCGCGGCTCACAACTCTGGCCCAGGCACGTCATGCCGGCCTGCTGAATGTGCCGGACCAGCCCATTATCCCGTCGGTCCATTTGATTAAATTAGCGTAAAATGTTAAAAACGGTGCAAGAGGTGGGGGTTCGAACCCATGCCCTGATGAAAGAAGGGCGGGAGACACTGAGTAAAACTGTCTAACCAATAGAACATCATGCTCAGATGTTTTTAATATTGAATATAAATTATATATATGTATATATGTTTTTTGTAAAATAAAAAAATATAATCGTGTCGGGCCGGACTAGCACTACGGGCCAAGCTACAGCCCAAGCACAGCACGACGTTTTTGGCTCTTGCAAGCATTAGGTCGTTTCTGAGACCATATTGGCGCAATGGACTCCATGGTATTTGAGTTTGCTGAATTGGATGGAGCAACAATGATTTGTCACACTAACAGTAAAATGAAAGGTTATTTGTTGATTTTAAACGTTAGTAATTTCTACGAAGTATCATAACTTATATGGAGCGCATCATAATTTTATTGATGTCTGACTTTAGCAATCACTCCATATTTTGATCTATCTTTTTTATAAGTTTGAGTTCATGTGACTTATTTTAGAAAACTTGAGCTCACAAACTTTCTCTTATTTGATATATGTACGGTGGAATTATGTTATTTTGTAATCTCTGTTCATTCAGTCAGTCATTGTGAACTCTCTTTTAATCGCTCACTTTATTGGCCATGTTGTACCAAGACATATTGGATGGAGTAAATAAATAACATCAGTTAGCAAAACAAAAAAAATATTATACAGAGAGCGAAGACAATCAATAAAAATCTTAATTTTTTTTGTGGATATAGTTTACATGGATATCGTTGTAAGCCGTCGCAACGCACGGACAACCGACTAGTATATATATAATCTTGCGTTGCTGTGCATCAATCTTTCCGCCGTTACTTTAACGCACCATGCATGCGCAGCGCTAATAAGCATGTCATCAGATCAGAGTAATAGATCAGCTAATCATTACTTGTGTCTGGCTAACAAACCCTCGCGAGTCCTTATCCAGCCGCTTCCATGCATGTGGTTTCATCATTCAGTTGAGCATCAGCAATCGCTCGCGTGCTAGCAAAAGAGAGCTCTAGCTAGGTACGACGTTGCTAGCGCCTACTCAACAACATTTAGGCTTATGACCCGATAATAAAGCTTGGTTACAGCTAGCACCATATCCAATAGTAAATTAATATTTTGTGGTACATCTAATAGTCGGTACCTGACTAATCTCTACTACTCTATAAGAACCTAACGTAGACCGCGGTGCACGGTTCTGCCTCCTCACGGCGCATACGACCCACATGTTAGTGTCTTCCTTGTTCCCCGTGCGCGCCCTCTCCCCTCTACCCATGCATCCGCATGGTCCTCGCCGCAATCCCCTCACCGATTAATGCCTCAACCATGGAAGGAAAAATCCCGTCACTGTCACAGAAGGAAACACATCCCCTCACCGCTATCCACGCCTCGCAGCAATCCATCACGCAGGAATCCCATTGCCGATGACGCGCAGGACCACCTATTGCCCAATCGTTCTTCCCATGCACCGCGGATGCCCCGCCCATATCCTCCTCGCCCCAAACGCAATCCACGCCTCGTCGCCATGGAAGGAATCACAACCCAATTCCCTCATCGCCATCCAGCGCACAGGACCACCCCGCCATCTCATTCTTCCCATTCTACGCGCCAGCCCCGCCTGGATCTTCCGATGCTCGAGTACTTCCCATTCTACGCGCTAGCCCCGCCCAGATCTTGCGTTGCTCGAGTATGAGATGGAAGACACCTCTCTAAGCACTCAAATCTGAACACCACACCACTCTGAAACACAAACAGACTTGGTTTACAAAATAGAGAACTACTTGTGTGGTTATTCATCTGCCAATTTCAGGTTTGTGTTTCTAAGTTTTATATATGTTCTCCTTTACTCCAATTGACCGTAGCTTTATCATCCGTGCACCCTTTCCGTAAATAAATAGAGTTTTAGTTGTAGTTGAATCAATATTTGTGGGCAATGTGTCCTATGCGGCATTTTATATATTGAGTGTACCACATGAGCTATTTTAGCACTTGTCAGATTTTTTATTTTTTAAAACATGAGTCACTCAAATCTGAATACCACACCTCTCTTCACAAACATTAATATGATATGCAGTATGCTATCCAAAGTTTTGTCTAAAAATATATCTATGTGACCTCAATATTCATGGTTTCCCTTTATATGAAACTGTAGTTCCTGTCAGATCACGACATTTATATGAAACTGTAGACTTATCCAAATTTTTTGATGATTCAAACTATGTCCTATATACCAGTTTAATATGTTCAACGTGTTGCAGTTCTTGTCAGATCACGAATATCAACCTGTTCAAGGTGATCCAATCCCCTTAGCCCTATCCTTTGTCTTGTTAGTCCATACTTCTATACACCGTGTTGTTTCAGTTCGGTTTCTCTATCCTGAACTTCTGTGTCTGTGGTAAAGTATCTCGATCTAATGACATTCTTAGTCACGGTAAATTGTTGCATCTCTTCTCTACTACTCTATAAGAACCTAACATAGACCGCGGTACACGGTTCTGCCTCCTCAGGGCGCATACGACCCACATGTTAGTGTCTTCCTTGTTCCCCGTGCGCGCCCTCTCCCCTCTACCCCTGCATCCGCATGGTCCTCGCCGCAATCCCCTCACCGATTAATGCCTCAACCATGGAAGGAAAAATCCCGTCACTGTCACAGAAGGAAACACATCCCCTCGCCGCTATCCACGCCTCGTAGCAATCTAGCACGCAAGAATCCCATTATCGATGACGCGCAGGACCACCCATTGCCCAATCGTTCTTCCCATGCACCGCGGATGCCCCGCCCATATACTCCTCGCCCCAAACGCAATCCACGCCTCGCTGCCATGGAAGGAATCACAACCCAATCCCCTCATCGCCATCCAGCGCACAGGACCACCATCGCCCTGCATCCCATCGCAAGTGCAGGACCACCCCGCCATCTCATTCTTCTCATTCTACGCGCCAGCCCCGCCTGGAGCTTCCGATGCTCGAGTACTTCCCATTCTACACGCTAGCCCCGCCCAGATCTTGCGATGCTCGAGTATGAGATGGAAGACACCTCTCTAAGCGCTCAAATCTGAACACCACACCACTCTGAAACACAAACAGACTTGGTTTACAAAATAGAGAACTACTTGTGTGGTTGTTCATCTGCCAATTCAGGTTTGTGTTTCTAAGTTTTATATATGTTTTCCTTTACTCCAATTGACTGTAGCTTTATCATCCGTGCACCCTTTCCGTAAATATATAGAGTTTTAGTTGTAGTTGAATCAATATTTGTGGGCAATGTGTCCTGTGCGGCATTTTATATATTGAGTATATCACATGAGCTATTTTAGCACTTGTCAGATTTTTTATTTTTTAAAACATGAGTCACTCAAATCTGAACACCACACCTCTCTTCACAAACATTAATATGATATGCAGTATGCTATCCAAAGTTTTGTCTAAAAATATATCTATGTGACCTCAATATTCATGGTTTCCCTTTATATGAAACTGTAGTTCATGTCAGATCACGACATTTATATGAAACTATAGACTTATCCAAATTTTTTGATGATTCAAACTATGTCCTATATACCAGTTTAATCTGTTCAACGTGCTGTAGTTCTTGTCAGATCACGAATATCAACCTGTTCAAGGTGATCCAATCCCCTTAGCCCTATCCTTTGTCTTGTTAGTCCATACTTCTATACACCGTGTTGTTTCAGTTCAGTGTCTCTATCCTGAACTTCTGTGTCTGTGGTAAAGTACCCCCATCTAATGACATTCTTAGTTGCGGTAAATTGTTGAATTAAGAAGAAAATGTGTTGCGACACAGTTGTCTATCTTCACACTTTTGTGAATTGATTTAAGGGTGTCACTGTTTTTTTCCAATTCATCTATCAGTCTGCTACACAAATTCGTGATCTCCCTTTATTTTAATTGTGAGTCAACTATGTCTATCTTTACACTTTTGTGAATTGATTTAAGGGTATCACTATTTTTCCCAATTCATCTATCAGGCTGCTACACAAAATCCTTACCTCTCTTTATTTTAATTGTGGATTGATTTAAGGGTAAGTTGCATTCCTCATCTTTTTTTAACATAATTCTCTCAGTCACCTTGTTGATTTTTCTTGCTACTGTCCTCACATTTTGCTTGACCTTTCACTTCCCAGTATGAAGCAAAGCTCTTGCCTGGCTCGATCTATCGAATGAAGCAGCCAAGAATCGTGTTGCTGGTTTTTATTTTACGACAAGATTGTTCTGACAAGAGCTAAGGTTAGCAGCTGTTTCTTGAGTCCATTATCATTAGAGTACATCTCAGTTTTTTCTGATCGTGTTAGAGTATATCCAACCTTTTCTCTTTCCAGGTGAGAGATGAGACGTTGCTTTTGAAATTGTCTATCCAGTCCTCGTAAAGTCATAAAAGTCTGACAATGCTAAGTACATAGTAATTGCTAATGGGAAAGAATAATTAGGGTATGTTGTTCAAGTATGTGCCCAGTTGTTGTTGTTGTCCTCCCTTTTATCGTTTTGTTTCCTGATTTCGACGAACCATTACCTGGGACACTCACGAGACTTATATAATATATTATCCTTCTATGGAATCAATGTGTTGATTAATATTCGCTACATATTTATCATTTTTTTATTTTTTATCAATGACAAAGCACATATGCAATCTTATATATCTTTTAAGATATGTAAACATCCACGATGCTAATAAAAGTATAGAATAACATATAATATTTTTGTATATCAATGTATTTTATCACTATTTGAATTGCGCACAAATTTCATGTCATTAGTGTTAATTTGTGAGATATGGGGTTGATGATATATGTGTTGTTCGTTTTCATGTTATCATTGTGCACTAATATTTATCGAATAATTTATACGCCGTCGTAACGCACGGACACATACCTAGTATGCTAATGAAGGTGCTCTCAGAGTTTTCATTTTAGTTAGTAGGTAGCCCTTGAAGTCATCCATTTGTACAAGTGCTGCTTAATTTACTTATTTACTGCACCGAGCAACTATAATGCAAAGCACGACCATATACATTGCATTGGTAGTGTTTTGCACTACCATTTAGTTAGTATAGGTAGCCCTTCAGTTGAAGTCTAATGATATTTTCTGGGGCACAATGTAGTATTCAAGAAAGGAGGAAGTGTAAAACATTTGGTGTCCTGTTTAGTGGAGCTTGTAGATTTTTTAGATGCCGTCATCTGTGTGGCTTTAGGAAATCCTTGATTTGGAGGTGCATATATATGTTAAATATAGTTGAACGAGTCATTTTTATTTATAGTTTAGATCAAACAAAAAATATTTTAATTAGCCTCTTTGACTATAGATCCAACATATAATCTCAGAGCTAATAAAGCTATGCTAAACACGCCCTATATATATAGCAAGTGGTACGGTGGTGGTCAGCAAATCCTATCCGGCTAGCATCCGATTAACTTTTCGCCAAATTCTTTGTAAAAAAAAAAAACTAAGCTAGTAGCTAAGCATATGCGACCGTAGCCTTTCAGTCTCATCTTTTTTTAATTTGTTCCATGCATGCATATATATGCACCATCTCTAAATCACATTTTCTCGTCGATGCCTTTAATTTTTCGGCATCAATACCTTTGACTAGAGCCGAAGGAATTAATTAATAAGCAACTGGACACACGCATGCATGCATGAGTGATTCCCCCTAGATCGAACCCTATGCATGATTAGCCATTTTAACGTACCCCGCTAGCTAGCTAGCTAGCAAGCTAATCCACCGATCGAGATACTCTACAGACAGATTAGTAGTAAGCTCCAAAGCGAGGAGCTAGCACGCCCAGTGGCGTTGGTACGTGATTCCTTTATTTTTTGGCCCTTTTGAGAGAGGGTATGGTAGCCGTACGTTCTTACCGGCGCAGAGCTACTAGCTTTTGCTTGCTCTCGCGTTATTACTTGTTGGGCCGGGGGTGCATGCATGCATGCATGCATGATAGTGATGCAAATATAATACGTACTATATGTATGTGCACTCATATATATGCAAATGAACTAAAGGTACACACGGCGTGCACTTTCAGCGTTGTTGGACACGTTTCTAAACGCAAGAGGTTGAGAGGTGGTGGCGAGCTAGAGAGATTAGATTGGTGGGCACACTACATGCATGGCTGTCACTGCACGAGACTTAAATTCGTGCATGGTGGACTGGAGGTTGTTGTGTTTAGTACTGATGGTTCTCTTTTGGACTAAAGGTGAGAACCTTTTGTTGAGCCTCAGTTTAATACTATAACACGGCAAATAAAATCTGTACCTTTCGAGATATTATCCCACATAGCATATATATAAGATCAAGCTCAGGGGCCGGGGAAAGAGAGGTTAGCTACGTACGGTACTAGTTTACGACAAGGGACTTGGGGGGGGGGGGGGGGGTGATTAATTGTTGGACATATCCAAAGGACCATATGCATGCATGCCTTTGTTCCAATCAAAGAGGGGGGGGGGGGGGGGGTTATTAATTGTTGGACATATCCAAAGGACCATATGCATGCATGCCTTTGTTCCAATCAAAGAGTGCATGCATAATAGTAACTGGTGGTTTGAGCTATATTTGAAAAATATAGAAGCGCAATGAGTGAACCCAGTCGTGCTCATTTTCCGATCATATAGGTCTTCAATAGGATGTATACAACCATCTCTACTCCTTATAAAATACTAACCAATAGCACGTACTAACACTACGACCAGGGGCAGAGGGCCCATTATAGCCTATTATGGCCCAAGCCATACCAAAAATAAAATAAAATAGCAGGTCCGTCCGCCGGCCCAGCTTCTATATCGCGCTGGTGGCTGTCGCTAAGCCGCTAACCCTCACGAGCACAGCCAGTCAGCCGCCGCTGTGCCTTCCACCGAGGCACCGAGCCGCTGTCCCTGTCCCTCCCCGTCCGCCGAGCCGTCGCCCTTGTGCCCCCGTTCGCCAGCCGAGCCACTGTCCGCCTGTCCCTGTCCCTGTCCCTCCATCCGTCGAGCTGCTGTGCCTTCCGGCTTCACCGTCCACCGAGCAAGTCCGTCCGCGAGCGCGACACGCCGACCGCCGAGCTTCTGCCGTCCGCCGAGCCATACCTAAAATTTTTTCCGTCCTCCGCCACTGACTACGACTCCAGAGAGAGAAAAGGAAGGGCGAGAGGTCGACAATCGCCGGCGAGCGCGAGGGGGATGCTAGGGGCCGGTCGTGGGGAGGGGATATGATGAGGGGGCTGTCTCCAGCAACGTCCTCTGTATCCATCCTCTATATCCGTCCTTTACAGTCTCATCTAAAAGATTTCATTCTCTAAATCTCCTTTCTCTCTAAGACTACCTCCAACAATATTCGGTAAAGGGTCCGGTACCCTTGATTTAGCGGACGAAGTCGTACTGAACGCGTCCAACAACACCCGCTAAATGAGCCTCTAAAATTTAGAGGAGCCTCGTCGAACGCTATATCTAGAGTTCACCTCTACGTATGCTATACACTGTGTGTTGCAATCAACGTGGAAGAAAGGACAGCCCACATGCACCTCATGACAAGAGCTTCACACATGGACTAGGCCCACACTTGTGCTGTGATAACTGTTTAGTTTTATTTAATCTAAAAAATGGTTAAAATAAAGGATTGGATATAGAGGACCAAATTTAGGGAACGCTGCTGGAGATGGAGAAGATATAGAGGATAGAATCTTTTAAAGAGTGCTGTAAAGGACAGAGAATATTCCTTTAGGGGATGAAATTTAGAGGACGTTGCTGGAGAGAGAGCCTAACAACGTCCTCTAAATCACGTCCTCTATACACAAATACCTATATTAGAGACATTTTTATTTTTTATTTTTTGTACATACATATTTGTCATACTCTCAAATGTATTGTACATATTTTAGTTTTGCTAAACCGATTATTTAAAGTATTCAAATGGATAGATGACCGTTTAGAGAAAGTCTATATATAGAGAATCCAGCAGCATTCTCTAAATTTAGAGGACCGTTTAGAGGACGCTGCTGGAGAGCGTAGAAGACCGTTTGATCCTCTATATTTAGAGTACAGGAGGCTTTAGGGGCTCTTGTTGGAGCTAGCCTAAATAATATTGTCCATTAGATTTGAGTGAGTGAGAGAGAGGGGTTATATATCCAGCTATCTGAACTAATGATTTTGATGATGTATTAAGTTTAGGTGCGATTTGTTTGGTAGATTTAGTGGAGATATTATGGGCGTGGGGGTGATTTGGTTGAGTGAGTTTTGCAAAGTTTGAACTAGTGGATTATATAGTGGTATAGATACGATATACAGATAATTAATGTATGCAACATCTAGTCGATAAAAATCATATTTAATTTGAAGCTTAGATATGGAAGCCATGTGTTGGTTGGCTTGGATGGAATCCAAGTGTTTGGTTGGTTCTCTGTGTTTGGTTGGATGTACAAAGAGGGATGGAAGGAGGTGGCCATAGTTTCTATAGTGTTTGGATGAGAGTCAAGTGAGAGCGAGGTAAACACTAGAGTAATTTTTTTGTGGAGGCGTGATCCAAAAAATTGAGAGGACGATACCCCCACACTTGCGGAGTACATTTTGATTTATTCACCATTCCTCTTTGCCCCCCCCCCCCCCCCCCCCCCCCCCGCCCCCGGTATCCCCACATATAAGTTGTAGATGGAGAGAAGTTCGTTGAAGATGATGGCGGCTTGAATCCCGATAAGTTCTGCTAGAGTATGAGTTTTATGTAACTTTTTTATATTAGACTCGTGTGTCATTTTGTAACGAATCAATCCTAACATACGTATGAGGTGGACTCTCGATTTTATCCTAAAAATCGGTGCGACAAGGACCCTGTCGGGCATGCATGGAGCGGTTAGGCCGTCTGTAGCGGTCTATCCAAAATTTACCTAAAAGCATTGTTTTGTAATTGTAGACTGCACTATTCGCAGAGTGAAGTTTGAATATTGGTACAGGGATATGTAAGTTGCTAGAGATAGCTTTATAGCCGCTCTAGAGATTAATTCGTCGTCGTTTTCGCAGAGTGGAGTTTGAATATAGTTATAGGAATAGGTAAGCTGCTGGAGATAGCTTTATAGCCGCTCTAGAGATTAATTCGTCGTCGTCATCGATTCACCAATCATGTAGCAGTCATAAAGAACAAACATGCATATATAAGAGTAAATAGGAAAAGAGGGTAAAGTGAGCATATTGTTTGCTTTGTTCATGTGCTCTCGAGCTTGCACACGACTGACTACATTACATTACATGTAGTAATAAATTATGTAGTAATTAAATTGCCCGGTTAGTTAGTTAGATTAGACCCAATGGAAAGACGTACGCTTGCACATGCATGCGCGGCTGGATAAATGTGCAAACCCAAAGGCGTGTGAGGCGCGTGCAAAGGGCCAAAAAAAGCTCCCGCGCTTTCTGCTGCACTCGGTCTCGGCGGCCCCCCGGCCTCGGTCTAGGTAAACAACGCAAAAGGAGGTCGGCGGCCGGACGACGCGACTGACGGCCGGGCCGGGGGGCAAGGCCGGGACGGACGACGACCAGTGGCTGCTGGTGCCCCTCACAAAGCAGCTAGCTCCGACGGATTAGACGGGCGGACGTCCCATCGACCGGCCAGGGCTCCGGCCAAAGCTAGCTAGCTGTTGGTGCGGCCGGGCTCCATTCCATCACTCCATTCCATTGGCCGCTCCATGCATGCCCATGAAAAGGAGGAGCCAAAGCTAGGATCACAGTGTGCGCGCGTGGATCACACTGTGCATGCCCGTGCGTCACGCCAGGCGAGGAACGAACGTACTGAATGTGTGACGGCGTGCACGCATGCGAAAGCTACGTGAAATCCGTGCAAGTCCGCGGTAGTGCTGACTGGACTGTTTGGATCGGTGCATGCATGCAGCTGCTTGGCGTCTCTCTGCTGGTCACCACACAGGCCAGCAAGTGCAAGTCCGTGCCCGCGTGTGCGTATGCATGACGATGTGATGTCCGCATACTCCTCCCTAGCCTCTCTCGATCTCAAGTCATGTCGGCCAAAAACACCTGGTGTTTACACGGCACGCGCGCTTGCATGGAGAGAGGAGCACGTGAGCTCCTCAGCTCGGGCGCTACGACGGCATATATATCGTTGATGAACATGGTCGAACCACCCCTCCCTGCTCATCATCGTACGCGCGTGTGTATTGTTGTGTTGCGTCTAGGTCGTTATAACAAATTTTCGGATGTGAGGATTTTTTTTTTTAGAATTTCAGGACACAGCGCCCCAGTCTTAGCATTAAGCAAAAACACAGCATCGATCCAAATACATCTCTCTCTCTCTCTCCAGCTAGACAGCATAAACAACGAACTCTTAACAAAAAGAGACAAACCACAGAACAGTTTCAATTAACTCTCAACCGAAACACCGCACCCCCGGCCCAATGAAATCCATCAGGCTAAACTAACTACCTTTGTTATCTCCCGAAACCTCTGTCAGATTACCGGGTAAGGTAACCTCGTCAGCTTGACTTCTTCTACAACTTTTATATAGCATAGTTGCAATTTTCAAAAGCAACAACCTCATGTCTTTCCACGCAGGCCCATCGAAAGGCATGTGCGAACTGTGCATAGGCACAATAGTGCTGGAACATGGACCGGGCCTTTTGGGTTAAGCACGAGCACGGCACGAAAAAATAAGCCTAAAAAATAGTCCGATATGAAATAATATAGGTCGGGCTAGCACGACCAGGGCCGGACCTGGGGTGGTCGAGCCGGACGGCCGCCCAGGCCCCCACTCAAGTATATATTTAAATATAATACTTGGTGATTTAATCAGTCTAAACAAACAATGTTTGCTTTGTTAGTTGATCGGTCCAAATACGTAAGCCAAGCTACGATTACGTTCACATCTCTACTAAATTAAAGCGCCACTTTTTCTAGTTCTATGATTTCCACTGTCATTGTGCATTCCATATTTAAATAAAAAATGCTAAAACTATGTACAAATTTAGATTCAAACCATGATTGTTGGCTTTAAATTCACATTTACACTCACTTAGCCAATAGAACGCACATGTCTTTATGTCTATATTCTATACTGAATTATAAATAGAAATCATAGCAATGTACGACACTTTACTAGTATACGGTATACGCCATTTTCTATTTCCCAAGTGCCCTAATTCCTATCAACTAATTACGGTTATATGAGAGCCAAGTTACGATGACGTCCATTTATACAGTTCTATCATATCATCAAGATTGAAAAAGTATCCATCGATATTAATAACATACTCGATGTATTTATATCAAAGAATTTTTGAAAAAAAAAACTTTATAAGATGATCCAATCTGCCAAGCAAGTTTTTATTGTTTTAGTTAATAGTATTTTTGAACCTTTCAACATATATATTTATAATTATATATATATACATATAGAGATGTTATATATATAAGGGTTAAAGGGCCTACTTATAAGTTTTCGCCCAGGGCCCCTGAAATCTCAGGAACGGTCCTGAGCACGGCCCGAAGGCAGGCATGGGCCGGACCTCAAATTCTAGCCCGTCGGGCCCCTGACATGGCCCACACAGATGGGCCGGGTTTGGGTCGACACGACCTGTAAGGAAACTGGACCACGTGCCATTTGGCTAAACGAGTTTTGGTGTTTGATGATTAACACAACCTGTGAACTAATGTGTTTGCTAGTGTTTGTGGTTGTAGTTCACAGGATGCTTAAGTTACTTGGACCAAGACATTGAGAAAACCAACACCTCAAAAGAAGACATTATGAAGATCAAGTGAAGTCCAAGAGAAGAAAGGAGTGTTGCCCGCGGACTATCTGTGCGAGGAGCACCGGGCTGTCCGGTGCACCAGGAACAGGAACCTTAATGGCTAGTTCCAGGTGGCACTGTGGAGAGAAGACCACCGGACTGTCCGGTATGGAGTTCAGACTGTCCGGTGTGAAAAGCCTGCGCGCCAACGATCACCTGCGGTGTCAGCCCAACGGCTAGGCGCACCGGACAGGGGCACTGGACTGTCCGGTGACCCCACTGGACTGTCCGGTATGCCACAGAAAGCAGCAGCTTTTCTCCAACGGCTAATTTTGTGTTGGGGCTATAAATACACCCCAACCGGCCATTCCAAGGTGTGGGAGCCTGATGAGGACATCCTCTACTATTACCCGTTGGCAAAGACGCAATTGGCCCAGTTGGCCCAATTGTAGTTGGACGGCGACCGTGTGAGCCTCAAAATTATCCCACCTCGCTTAACTTGGGAGGAGGAAGCCACTTTAAAAGGGAAAGCAACCCTTCCCCCATTGGACTAGTATTTTGGGGCGATTGGGCCTTTCCCTGAGTTAGGTGTGCTTAATGAACTGTTGGGCTCCGAGCAACCATAATTTGTTGGGCCTCGGCCAACCCTATCTGGGCTGGGTGTATCATCTGGTATCGGAGCTAGGGCCCATTTTAAGAAGGTGGGAATGATGAGGACATCCTCCACTATTACCCGTTGGCAAAGACGCAATTGGCCCAGTTGACCCAATTGTAGTCGGACGGCGACCGTGTGAGCCTCAAAATTATCCCACCTCGCTTAACTTGGGAGGAGGAAGCCACTTTAAAAGGGAGAGCAACCCTTCCCCCATTGGACTAGTCTTTTGGGGCGATTGGGCCTTTCCCTGAGTTAGGTGTGCTTAATGAACTGTTGGGCTCCGGGCAACCCTAATTTGTTGGGCCTCGGCCAACCCCATCTAGGCTGGGTGTATCAGAGCCCAAGAGACATGCAAAGGCACATAGTACACATTTCCAAGAGCTCATACACCCAAGTGCTTAATAGAATCACTCGGTGATTAGTGTAGGTGCTTTGCGAAGTGCTTAGGTTAGTTAGACTGCATTAGCGCTTGCTCTAGGTGAATCCTAGTTAGTTGAGTGAGTTTAGACAAACCACACAACCCCTCGGCTCTTGTGCGAGCCGTTGTAATTGTCCGAGTGGGGCAAGAGTCTTGCGAGACCGTGACAACCACGTTTGTGTCACGGCCGCCACCGTGTACCGGAGGGAACGTGGCCCGTGGCGTTTTCAGCCGAAAGTTAGATAGTGGAGACGACAGGAGCATCCGAAAGGACCGAAAGCGGAGCACCACTTGCGCGTGGAGAAGGCCCGCGGCTCTCTACGGAGTTACTCGACCGAGGTGCTTGGCCCTCGCGTGGGCTTCCCTTTGCGTAGGGGCACTAACAAGGATTAGTCGGGACCTTGCGTGGTTCCTGATACCTCGGTAAAAAATACCGGCGTCATCCACGAGAGTTTGCATCTCTACCTTGCTCCTTAAGCTTCCGTATTTATATTAAGCATTTAAGTTTCAATCTTGTCTTTATACTTATATAGTGTAGATTGGAACTTAACCATTGTGGTAGAGATAGTAACACTTAGACAAAACCTAGTTTGCACATTCTAGTTTGATTATTTGCGTAGGTTTTGCTCTAGGGATTTATTTGTGGCCTAGTTTAGTAAAAGTTTTAGAAGTCCTAATTCACCCCCTTAGGTGTCACCTGTTTCCTTCACAGTCCAATGAAGCACAAGTTGTTTAATTACTTTAATTTAGTAAGCTACCAACTTTATATTGTTGTGATATTTAGAGTTTATGTGGTGAAGTGATGCTAGGATTGTTTAATATTTTTAATTTATTAAGCTATATACTTTATGTGGTTGTAATATTTTGATTTTATGTAGTCAAATATATGGTTCGGACTTGGACCGGCACGACCCAACGAAGACATGACGTGGTTTAGAGACGGGCTGGACCACTGTTTTTACACTTCAAACTGACACGACACAAAGCACGATAGGCTTAAGCTGGGCCGGCCCAGCCCGAACCAATTCCCAGCACTAGGCATAAGCAAGGCCTCCAAATGGATAGAGCCCTATTTTTTATTTTTTTGGCTCATTAACAACAGTAAGTTAAGGCCACCGCCGCTTTCGTCCATCTCACGCCATATGGTGATTATATTAGAATATGATTACACCAAACCGTTGTTGTATGGGGTTGGTGTTTTTCTTTACAACGTAAGGTCAGCATTGTGTTTATTCTTTTAACATTAGTATTTCATATAGAACAATATATATTTAAGTTAGTTGAGTGAGTGAAATCATGTCTTAGCTATACTATGCATTTAAATTTTCGTATGTATTTAGGACTATAGGACTTGGTTGAATTCGCTCCGGGCCGGGGCCTTATATTTCTGGAGACGCCCTGTTTCCACACTGCTCCCTAAAAAGAGCTTATTAGCTTCTAAATTAAGTAAGCCCCACAAGTCTGCTGCACCGAAAAAAACATTTACAGAATAGAAAATTTCCATTACTAGGCCATAACTAACCAATTGACAAAAAAAAAAAACAGGACCCAAGTCTCTCCCAAACATTTCTGACAAATAAGCTCTCACCACTGTTTAGCCACTACACGCTAAAAGAAAAGGTTGACGTACAAAGACTCAGAATCTGTTTTGTACAGACAGGATCTATCCTCTACTTTCTTTCTAAATGCTCGAATTGTCTCTAGCTAAAATCGTATTCTTAGAAAGGAGCCAATGCAAGGGAGAGAAAAAAAAGTGTACTCTGGGAGGGAACATTTTTCTTTTTCTATGTTTCATTTACCGAACTTATTTATATATAGCGACACGTACTAGTAGCAAACTTTTTATTTGCTACTATGTTTCTTTTTATTTAACTTATTTATATATATCTAGCTAAACTTTTTATTTTTCTTTTTGTTGAGTCTCCTATGTTTGGCAATGCAACTACATCGACACTTGGATCATGCATTGGCACGGAATATCGTCCTCGCGTCTACCACGTCTAGACCAGCACTTGCACAGAAAACATTTCAATCGTATTTTAGGCAGTGGTCCTGCTGTACGTAAAATTAAACACGACTACTGCTTGGACTCCAAGTAAAAGAGGTTTGGACAATGAAACACCACGCGCTAGAAGCCAGCCCAACTGTAAACTATATATGCAAGCTAGGTTTCGAATACCTTAACAGACACAGACAGTGATCGAGCAAAGATCTGAGTATCCAGTCTCTCGAGGCATGCAACAAACGCGTCGATCGTCCTCATTATTAAACAAATCAGCAAACACCAATAATCAACGCGTATATTCCCAATCAAACAAGTGCCTTTTGACCCTCGCTCCTCCTCCCTGACCCTCTTCCTCCTCGCTGCTTTCTATGTCTTTACGTGCTTTATCGAGTGCCTTAAGCACTCAACAAAGCCTCGAAAACACTCGTAAACTATTTACCGAGTACGACACTCGTAAACTAGTTAAGGCAACGTCCTCTTTGCTAAGTACATTATATCGGGCACTCAATAAAATCTTTTTTTCGAGTGTCTTCTTGTGCTCGGCAAAAAAAAAAAACCATCATGACAGCAACAGAAACTTTGTCGAGTGCATGCTGGCCTAGCACTTAACAAAGAAAGCTTCCATTAATCTATATGCCCCATGAACATGTACAATCTTTGTTAATTTGCAAAAGCTAAGCTAGGGTTAGGGAAAGGCACCACACAGGCAGCCAGCAGGGCCATCTGTTTCACCGGCCGGTTGGCAAGGAGCCTGCAAGGAAATTGATCGAGCCCCTGATGGGGTCAATTAAAAAGGATGGTGATGCATGGATGCAAATTGGCTAAACTGCCAAGAAGCTGCGCGTACGTACTCGATCTACCCTTGACGCGCCAATTAGGCCAAGTTACTTCCGCCTGCTCCGATCCAGCAGTGCCGTACGTACTACACATGTCCTATTAGAACCACACTAGCTAGTCAATTGGCAAGCAAAGCATGGTGCCATGGTCTATGTGCTCCATACTTTGCCACAACTTTTGCGCTCAAACCCCCTCTGATCTGCTTGGACTGCTGTCTAGATGCCATCGCTTTGTTAAGCAACCTGTGATGCTCCCGTGCTCTCTGGTCTGCAGCTGGTGGGCTGTTCAAAGCTCTTGACCGTTGAATGGGGCTAGATAGGCTAGCTAGGCGACGGCGACGCATAACATATAATGCAATTAATTTAGCAGCTCTCGTCGGTTTTACATCCCAACCAGATCACAATCACACGACGATCGACGATGCAGGACGTACGCACGGCAAGGAAATTCCACGTAGAAGCCGTATATATATAAACAAAGCGGGCTGCTGCTGCTGGTGTATACACGTACGTCATCGTCTGTCCGACAAGTTAAACGTCATTCTCTGTCAATATAAGAACGCGTGTTTATACAAATGGAAGCTTGTTTCTGTTGTCTATGTTACTGTGTATACCTTCGTTATAATGTACCTTGGCCCATAACATTCAGCTATATATATACACTACTAACTCTGATTTGGATTAGAGTTTTTTTTTTTGAAAGGAAGCGGCAAAAGACTTGCCTCTTCATTGTATTAGATTAGGAAAAATAGGATAATCCACAGGACCGAAACACACACCGGAAGAGAAAAAGACAAAATCAAAATACAAAAAAGCCACTATCCACTGATCTATCTAAGATACACTAAAAACTCCCAACTTGATCTTTCACCAGTTGTGCAACTTGGACCATAGATCTCTGCTGTCCCTGAAAGATTCTGTTGTTTCTTTCCAACCATATATTCCACCAGAAGCAGATGAGAAGCCCATCAAAAATCTTCTTTGACTCTTTGCGGCAACGATTCCTTAATCTCTTCCACCAGTCGTACAGCGATCCAATGCTAGAAATGCCACGTAGGAAGGACAGATTGGCCCAAGAAAGGATCCTGCCCCACGCCTCTGCAGAAAACGGGCAGTCTTTACATAAATGGGCCATAGTTTCCTGTGATGAGTTGCAAAGGCAGCAAATTGGATTGCAAGGCCATCCCCGCTTTCGAATGTTGTCCGCAGTCAGAATTCTGTTATGCAACAAGGTCCATGCGAAGAAGCGACATTTGAGCTCAGTTCTCGCCTTCCAGATAGGACAAATTTTCATTTTACAAAAGTTCGAGGTGAACTGAATTTTGTATGCGCTACTTGTGCTGTATTTCCCATCAGCCGTCCACCTCCATAAAATAGTATCATCGAGTTTATTGAGTTCATGTGTGTTATTGATACCCTGCCAGAGGGAGATGGATTCTTTTATTTCTTCATCTTGTGTGTAAGGAGAGCAGAAGTGCATCCAGCGATTGTTTCTAAGGGCTTGGCACACCGAGATATTCTTCCTCTTGGCTTTCATGTATAAGGTTGGTGCAATGTTCCTTGGCGCCTGACCCCGAATCCAGCTCGATCTCCAAAAATCAGCTGTTTTGCCGGTTCCAATTGTTACAGTTGTGGATGCATTGAATAGATCGACATCTGCTTTATCACAAGGGAGTTGCAAGCGAGTCCATGCTTTATCTTTATCCATCCACCGAAGCCACAGCCAACGAAGTCTTAACGCTCTTGCAAAGCGCTCTAGATCAAGGATGCCAAGACCCCCCTTATTCTTTGGTAAACAAGTTGTAGCCCAATTCATCAGACAATGACCCCCTTTGCATGAATCCAGATTTTCTCCTTTCCAAAGGAAATTTCTTCTGATATTATCAATCCTTTTAAGTAACCATTTCTGAGCTGGGAAAATAGTTAGTAGATAAATCGGTTGCGCGGTCAACACATATTTAACCAAGGTTTCCCTACCTGCCTTTGAAAGAAGTCTACCTTTCTAGCCGGCTAGCCTTTTATTGATTTTCTCTATTATCGACTGGAAATCGTTTCTTTTTATATTCCTGAAGTGGAGAGGTAATCCGAGATACTTTCCAGGGAATTTAGAGTACTTTCCAGGAAAAACTTCCACTAAATTTGGCCATAAAGATTCTAGATAACGTATCGGGAAAATTTTCGTTTTTTCAAAATTGATCTTTAGACCCGAACAACCTTCGAAAGCTTCCAGAATTGTTTTCAGAACTTTGAGGTCTATTTTATCTGCTTTAACAAGCACCCCCGCTTCATCTGCATATAGGGAACAGCGAAACTTCGCCCCATTGGGTAATACCCGGCCCAAGAGCCCCTCATGAGCTGCTATTTCAACCATACGCTGAAGGGGTTCCATTGCAAGAACGAAGAGAAAAGGCGATAGTGGGTCTCCTTGACGTACCCCTCGCATGTGCTTGATTGCTTCAGTTTGTTGACCATTAATAATGATTTTGGAAGAAGATGAACCAAGGATGGTGGCTATCCAATCTCTCCACTTTTGGGTGAACCCAAGAGCTCTTAGGACATCTAAGAGATATGCCCAATTAAGAGAATCGAAGGCTTTTGATATGTCTAGCTTGACGAATAGAGCTGCCTGTTTGCTCTTGTGAAGTTTTTTAATTACCTTCTGGACATATAGAAAGTTATCATGAATTGATCGCTTTTGAATGAAAGCGTTTTGGGTAGTGGAAACAATTTCATTCATTCGCGGTGCCATCCTTGATGCCATTATTTTGGTTATAATCTTCATAAAACTATGGATTAGGCTGATTGGTCTAAACAGGTCTATCTTGTCCGGGTTCTCCCTTTTTGGTAGAAGAACGATGTTTGCCTCATTGACCAGATGCAGACTTTTGCATTTGTGATGATAAAAATCATTGATCGCTTTGGAGAGGTCTTCTTTAATCATCTCAAAATAGTCCTTGTAGAAAAGGCCTATGAAGCCATCTGGTCCAGGCGCTTTCTCTAAATGCATGCCCATAACCATGTTCTTAATCTCATCATCATTGATCATGGCGTCTAAATCAGATAATTCAAAAGGAGAGTAGCCCAGGTTTTCCCAACGAATAACACTATTCCTCTCACCTCTACTCCCAAGAATCTCAAGGAAATGCCGGTGGGCCTCTTGCAGCTTGTCTTCTTGGCTAGTTAACATGCGGTTTCCACAATTTAAAGATCTAATAAATTTTTTCCTTTTTCTGTGATTGGCCATCAAGTGAAAAAAATTTTGTGTTCGCGTCACCCAACCGCACTTAAGTCTGTCTAGAGTGTTGTCTAGCATTTGATATCTGGATGCCCACAAGGCCCAGAATTTTGATTTTTAACCTTCTCCTAAAGTCAAGCTCATCGCTAGATAGCCCTCTATTTTCCTGAGCTTTTTCCAGCATGGTAAGGACGATCTGAATGATAGCCAGCTGCACTTTGATGTTACCCACCATGCGTCGTCTCTAGGCTTTAAGAGCTCTGGCCGTGCGGACCATCTTAACATGTAGTCGTAGGATGGCATCAGATGAATTAACCGTGGGCGTCCAAGCTTGTTGTACTACTTCTTTGAAACCATCAATGTGTACCCAGAAGGATTCAAAACAAAACCCTCTATAGAAATTACAAGAAGAGTGACCCTGCATTAATAGAGGACAGTGGTCCGAGGTCATGGTGCAAATTGCCTGCAAATTAGCCGATGGATAGAGGGCGTGCCACTCTGTTGTCGCCATTAATCTATCTATCCTAGACATCATAGGATCATCCTGTTCATTTGACCAAGTGAATTTTTTCCCAAATAGGTCCAGCTCTAGGAGCTGTAGAGCATCAATAGTTTGGTTGAACTTCCTCATTAACTTGGTACCAATGTCATTTTCTCTCTTTTCCCCTCCCTCCCACCCTTAGTCGTCGACTGCACCTCCATCCTAGCCGTCGGAACCTTCCACCCATCCTTGGCCGACCGCCAACCAGCCCCAGTCACCACCCACTGCCAGGGGCGCACACGCCCGTCTATGCCATTGGTCGTCGTTCCTGCAAGGCTTCACGCTGTCTCAGCCTCAGCCACACCTGGGGCTCATCTTCCCTAGCTCCGGTCGGCCGCACGCCCCTCCTTGGATGACGCTCGCGCCCCTGTTGCGTTTGGCGGCACCGCCCAGTCCCAGCGCGCTCCGTCCCTCAGCCGTGAGCGCAGCGCTCGCTGACGCCGGACCACGCCCCACGTCGTGCAGTCCCAGCGCCCCCCATGTGTCGTCTTCCCGAGCTCCGGTGGCCGTCGATGGGGCACCACCTCAAGCCCACCCATCCCTGCTCTGCCAACCTCTCTGAACTCTGGCGCCGCCGCGGCGCTCCCCCAACGCAGCCCCGACCCTGAGCCCCCTTCTGTTATTGCACTCTTCAGCCATCCATTGCTGCTTCCCTGGGCGACTTCTGTCTCAGCCACCGTTCCATCCGAACTCCTATCGACGTGTGTCTCTAGCAGTAGTCGACGCCTCCTGGAACCCCCCTGCTCAGCAACGTCCCCTTGCACACACCGCGACTCTCTAGGCGACCCTACCCCTTCCCCACGTCGGGCCCATTCGTCCCGGCTTCCCAACGGCCGTGACCACCAACATGATGCGTTGTTTCCTTTTTCAGGCGTCTCTCCCTACTGGCTACCGGGCAAAGGAAGTGAACACTGCCACACATCTCCTCAACTGCCACCCCTTGAAGGCGGTGAGCCACCCCACTCCCCACTTCACCCTATATGGCACAACCCCCTCTTACGACCACCTTCGCATATTCAGCTATGTCTGATATCCTAGCAGTTCCGCCACCTCTCCCCATAAGCTATCTCCACGCTCCACTCGCTGCCTCTACCTCGGTTACTCCTCCGACCACAAGGTGTATCGATGTCTTGACCATGTCTCCCACCGCATCCTCATTTCTCGTCATGTCGTTTTTGACAAAGATGTGTATCCCTTACTGGCTCCTCCCCACCCACCAATCTCGACTCTCTCCTTGACTTTGATTTGCTCCCCCTCCACCCCAACCACCTTGCCTTGCGCCACTGCCTACGCCACACACGGCCCCGACACCTCCGCTCGTGCCACGTGCGGCCACAACACCTCCGCCCGTGCCTCTACCGGCGCCACGTGCAGCCACGTCGACCCTGCCTGCACCACGTGCGGCCCTGTCGACCATGCCTGCAGCACGAGCGGCCACGTCGACCCCTCCCACGCCATGCGTGGCCCCGTCGACGTGCGCGGCCCGCTTTGCCGACCCCACCCTCGTCTACCACCGCCACAGGCGAGCCAATCCCTCAGCTCTCGCTGCCCCGGCCCAGTCGACAAGCGCTGCTTGCTTCGCCGACCCCACCCTCGTCTACCGTCAACGTGAGCGGAACATGTCCTTGCTCCCGACGCCCCGCCAGCTCGCACCAAGCCTTTCGTGTACCACCTAGAGATGGCAATGGGTACCCGCTACCCGAAACCCGGTGGGTTTTTGCTCTACTAGGGTATGGGTTTGGGTCAGTTTCTCTACCCATGGGTTTGTTAATGGGTTCAAATGGAAACCCAATGGGTACATGGGCATGGGTTTGTTCTTCCACTATCCATACCCGCAAACCCATGGGCTTTTAAAACCCGCCTTAAAATTAACATTCCTTATAAATATGTCTCATAATATTATTATTTGAATATATTCTAATTGAAATAAACTTCATGTAACCATTTTTAGGCTAAAATTAGTTATCACTTGTTCCTTTTATGCTAGCTTATTAATGTATTGATTGTCATTGACATGATGAATTATTTTTTATGTTGATGTTAGTGGGTATGGGAAACCCGTTGGGTACCCGAAACCCGCATGGGTATGGGTTTGGGCAAAATTTTATACCCGTCATGGGTATGGGTTTTTTAGCGGGCGTATTTTTCCTTCGCGGGTACGGGTTTGGGCAAGTAATACCCAGCGGGTTTTTACCCATTGCCATCTCTAGTACCACCTGGTCACCAACCACCATGACCCCGCGCACGTCCACCCTATGGTGACTCGCCACGCAGCTGGGTTCTATGCCCCGTCAACCGGTTGATCCTATCGGCTGACACGACTACCACTCCAAATGCCTTCCCAGTCCTCTCCGTCGTTCACATCGCCCTCGCTGACACCCATTGGCGTCGCGCTATGGAGGAGGAGTACCCAGCTCTGGCAACTGGTACTGCATCCACCAGGCACCAACATGGTCACTAGCAAGTGGCTCTTTCGCCATAAGCTAACCTCGAATGGCTCCCTCGACTGTTATAAGGCCAGTTGGGTCCTTCGGGGCTTCACCCATTGTCCAGGAGTGGGTTTAGCTCGACATCAAGAATTCCTTCCTCTATGGAACTCTGACGGAGACTATCTACTGCAACCAGCCCATCAGCTTCATTGACGCCGCTCGTCCGGATCTGGTCTGCCGACTGAACTGTTCCCTGTACGGCCTTAAGAAGGTGTCGCGAGCATTGTACAGTCGCTTCGCCTCCTACTTGGCCTGCATCGGCTTCGTCGAGGCCAAGTTGGACACGCCATTGTTCATATACCGGCGCGGCGACGACACCATCTACCTCCTGCTCTACGTCGGGATATTGGGCTCACGACATCCGCCACGGACCTTCTACATCGCATGATCGTCGCCCTTCTGCGGGAGTTTGCGATGAAGGACCTAGGGCTGCTTCACCACTTCCTTAGCATCACCGCCGAGCGCCGGCCTCAGGGTCTGTTCCTCCATCAGCGCTAGTACATCATTGACATCCTAAAGCGACCTGACATGTCCTACTACAAGCCTGCTCCACGTCTTTCGACACTCAGGCAAAGCTCTCTAAGGATGATGGGCCCTCGATCGTCGACGCGACGTCTTACTAGAGCCTGACTGGTGCCCTCTAGTACCTGACCTTCTCCAAGCCTGACATCACCTACACTATTTAGCAAGTGTGCCTGCATATGCACACCCCACGGGAGCCCCATCACTGCTCTCAAGCAGATCCTACGCTACCTATGTGGCTCCATCGACTACGACCTTCTCCTTCGACCCTTCCCGACATTGGAGCTTGTGGTCTACACCGACGCTGACTGGGTTGGCTGTCCCGACATGCATCGGTCCACTTCTGGTTATGCTATGTTCCTAGTCGCCAACCTTGTCTCCTAGGCCACCAAGCGCCAGCCTGTCGTCTCTCGCTCTAGCGCAGGGGCCGAGTACCGCACTGTGGCCAATGACGTGGGCAAGGTCTCCTAGCTGCACCAGCTAATCTAGGAGCTCCACAACCCCTCTAGCGTGCCGCCCTCATCTATCGCAACAATGTCAATATGGTCTACCTCTCCATCAATCTCGTGCAGCATCAGCGCACGAAGCACGTGGAGATCGGCCTACACTTCGTCCCTGAGCGTGTCGCCACCGGTGACGTTCGGGTTCTCAGCGTCCCCACCATGTTGCAAGTCGCTGACATCTTCGCCAAGGGGCTACCATTGAGTGTTTTCACCAAGTTTTGATGTAACACCCAAAATCATATTTTGGGATTCATAAATGTTTCTTCAAAAAGATTAATAATTAAAATATCTATAATGATGATTTTTTTGTTTCTCTAAGGGATAAAGGGTAATCTAGAAGTTATATTTAACCCCTTGAAATTAAGTTTTATTTTCCCAAAGAAATAAAGCAGGAAATGTCTTCAATTAATAATTGATGAATTGTGTGACTAGAAAACCTTCTCTAATGAGGTTAAACCAAAAGCATCTCTTAAATGGAGATTATATATCATCTATTACAAAAAACAATTAATAAATCTTGGATGAACCTTTAATTTGACTATAGGTTTAATGCAATATCTCTTTAAAGTGAAAATTTTTGTATTGCATATTTGGAAGCATTTTATTTAACTAAAAGGATTAAGCAATTAATATTAATAAAATATATAATTTTTGCATCATGCTGGATATTTTTGAATGTTGCATATAATTTGAGATTTTAGATCCAAATCATATTTAAAACTAGAATTTAGAAATTGAAAATATAAGAAAAACTGAAAATAGGAAAAAGGAAAAAAAGAAAAGGAAAGAGGTGAGCATAGATGGACCAACTCCACCTGCGGCCCACCTACCGTCCTCCGATACGGTCTGCACGGCCCATGAAGGAAACAGGTGACGACTAAGAGGGGAGGTGAATTAGGACTTCTAAAACTTTCTCTAAACTAGGCCACAAATAAATCCCTAGAGCAAAACCTATGTAATTAATCAAACTAGAATGTGGAAACTAGGTTTTGTCTAAGTGTTGCTATCTCTACCGCAATGGCTAAGTTTCAATCTAAACAATATAAGTGTAAAGACAAGATTGAAACTTAAATGCTTAATATAAATGCGGAAGCTAAAGAGCAAGATAGAGATGCAAACTCTCGTGGATGACGCCTGTAGTTTTAACGAGGTAACCAGAACCACGTAAGGTCCCGACTAATCCTTGTTGATGCCCCTACGCAAAAGGGAAGCCCACGCGAGGGCCAAGCACCTCGGTCGAGTAACTCCATAGAGAGCCGCGAGCCTTCTCCACGCGCAAGTGATGCTCCGCTTCCAGCTCCTATCGGATGCTCTCCGCCGTCTCCACTATCGAGCTTCCGGCTAAAAACGCCGCAAGCCTCGTTCCCTCCTGTACACGGTGGCGGTCGAGACACAAATGCGGTTGTCACGGTCTCGCAAGATTCTCGCTGTTGGTCCTTGTTCTCGAATGCTATACATCAAGAACAAAGCAACACAATTGTTAATGATTAGAGACCTTCGTCCTTCGAAGCATTATCTCATTTGGGATATAATGATCTTCAGACGAAGGGCATGAAGGACATACCTTCATAGTTTTAGTGAACGAATATAAATAGAGACACATAAAACACCAAAGAATACGAATAATCATAACAAATTGCTAGATTATTTATATTTTTATTTTATAAATGTGGATAAACACATTAGTGATATTTATATTACATCAATACCTTCGGCTTGGCAGAAGGTGAGTGTTGGTCCCTGTTCTTAAATGCTATACATCAAGAACAAAGCAACACGATTGTTAACAATAAGATACCTTCGTCCTTCGAAGCATTATCTCCCTTGGGATATAATGATTTTTAGACGAAGGTCATGAAAGACATACCTTCATCATTTCTGTAAACGAGTATAAATAAAGTGCATAAAACACAAAGGAATATAAATAATCCTTACCATTCAATAGATTATTTATATTCTCATTTTATAAACATGGATGGACATCAATGATATTTACATTACATCAATACCTTTGTCTTGTTAGAAGGTGAAAATGTAAGAGTGACGCAAGAGCAATTACAATCCAGCGTGAACAGTGTGGGGTCACTGTTCATCCATTTATAGGCATGGGACACAACCTAGACAAAATTACATCCATGTCCCTGTTAGCTAATTATAATCATAATGCAAACTATTAAGGACTATATAGTCTTTTCCTCTTCAAGTCGGTATCGTCCTTCGCCTTTATCACAATACCAAGCCAAAGCTCTTTCAGTCATAGCTTCGGCTTTTGTTCGCATCATCTTCGGCTTATATCTTATCACACCTGCCTTTGTACTGTCTTGCCAAAGGTGTTTTTGCCTTGAGGACCTTCGGCGGAGGAGAAGACCCCCAACGGTGAGAATGCGAGGGTGACGCGAGAGTGTACAATTCAGCGTGAACAATATGGTGTCATTGTTCATCTATTTATAGGCATGGGACACAGCCCAGAAAAAATTACATTCATGTCCCTGACATTTACTATTAATCATAATGCGAGCTATCAAGGACTAAGTAGTCTTTTCCCTTTAGGTCGGTTTCATCTTCCGCCTTCATCATTATACTAAGCCGAAGCTCCTTCAGCCACAGCTCTAGCATCCGTTCATCCTGCCTTCGGGTTGTATATCCATATTACGCATACCTTCATCCCAAAGCCGAAGCCTCCTGTAGCAGTCTATGTTACACTAAAAAACATATTAGTCACGTTTTTTGAGGACCTTTGGAAGAGGAAGGCCCCCAACAGTAGCCTTTCGCAGTATTAATTTATTTCTTTATAACAAATTCAAACTGTGACGTAAACGAAGGCCTTTAGCCGAAGGTCCGAAAAACACCTTTCCTTCGCTAGAATAGCAAAAGACACTGACATGTAGGGCCCACCAAGTTGTGAGGCGCTGGGCATATAAATAGGGACTCACATTGATAGCATTTGATGTGCCATTTTCAGCCACTTGCACTATTTCTGTTATTCTGAATTTTCTTTCTCTACCGTGTTTTGATTAAATTGTAAGCTTCGACATTTGCGCAACCATTGACTAAATGGCTGAAGAGAAGAAGATTGTTGACCCTGCACTGGCTAGGTTTTATGAAGCTATGGAGAAGACAAATACAGAGAAAATCACCAATGAAATGTTGGCTAGGTTGTCTTAGGATTCTGGCGACAGTGAAAGTTTTGACTTGGAAAGTGGAAATGAAGATGCCGAAGATCGGCCCTGGCTGCCGAGTCATACCATCTTCGGAAAATCAACTATCAAGCAGAGTCAGATTGATGCTATGAAAGGAAGATACTTTCACGATATTTCTATTGTGAGGGCTGGAGGAGATAGCACTACCCCTGCGCCCGAAGTAGATGAAGTTGTTGTATACAGGAGCTTCATGAAGGCAGGGCTTCAGTTTCCTTTAGTAAATTTTTAATTGAAGTTCTGAAGATTTTTCAGATTTATCTTCATCAGATTACCCCTGAAGCTATCATCAGAATGGGGATTTTCATTTGGGCCATAAGGAGCCAGGGTCTAGAGCCAAGTGCAAAATGCTTCTGTAACATGCATGAGCTGTCCTATGAGACGAAGGCTACTAGCAAAGAGCAATATCATAATAATTTTGGTTGTTACGGCTTCGTGCCTCGCTCTGATGTGAGCTATCCAGTCCCGACATTTTGGAAGGGGTGGCCAGGAGCCTGGATGAAAGAGTGGTTTTATGTAAAGAACAACTTAGTTGAAAGAGAAGATATAAAGGGGATCATTCAACGCCCTATTTGGTCTCGCTTCGGCATCAGAAAGCCAACCACTGCTCTTGGAAATGAAATTGAAGCATGCCAGAAGGCGTTTAATACTGTATGCACTTTTATTAGCACAAGAGATTTAGTCCAAGAGCATATTGCTTATAGAGTTTGGCCTCTTGTAAGTGACTGGGAGATGCCGAAAGAAGCTGTTGCCGGGTCCAGTCAAGGTGGCTTGGTTTATCTGAAATACACCTTCAGATACAGAGATCAATTTGATGAGTCGAACGATGACTAGCTGAATTGTGTTGAGGCAACTAGTGACGAATTGCTCGGGGCCTACACAAGGGCCAAAGATGATGCCATGATATTAGCCTTCAAAGGATGAGGCAAAAGAATATTGAACAAAGTTTTTGATGTAATTGGCTTCGTATACCCAGACTATTGCTATCCCTTGCGAAAGCAGGGAAAGAAAAGAAAAGCTGCTACTTTGGCTATCTTTGCTACGCCGAAGGGTAAAAAGATCAAAGTTTTGACACACCGGCCTAGGTACATTGAAACAGCCAGGGTGCCGAAGGTTGCCGAGGGGACTTCTTCCGCCGCTAGCCAGAATACCCCGCTCCTGCTAGTGCCAAGGGAGAATCGGCTGAAGTGCCGAAAGCAATGGGACAGGAGAAAGCCGAGACGGTTGAAGTGACAAAGCGTCCTGCTGAAGCAGAGGAAAAACGGTCGAAGAACGAGAACTAAAGGAGTCGGTAGCGCATCCAAAAACCCTGAGCCTGCCACTAGAGCCGGAATTGCCGAAGGTGTCCAAAATTCCTGCAATAACTCCCAAGAGGAGGAGAATGGCCAGCGTGTTAGACGCTGTTATAGAATTGACAAAGGTACAAACTCCTGCTTCAAAGCTTGATAAAGAAGGCGACATTCCAAAGAAATCTAACGAAGCTAGGATATCATCGGATATTGCCGAAGCCAAACCACCAACTTGTACTGAAGCAAAATCTGCGGGAGCTACTTTGATTTTGGAAAAAGAAAGCGCACCTGAGAAAATTAAATCTCCTATCCCCGAAGCGTCTACTGAAGGGCTAGATTTTATCATACGACATGCTTCAGGGAAACAGTTGTCGGAAGAGCAGATTGTCGAAGCCAAACAATATGCTTGGGATTTGAAGTACCCAAAAGGATTCTTGGTGTATAATGGCACTGATGAAGACGACTTTCTGTACTGCCTTCCGGACAACAAGGAGATATCTGTTTACCGGGAGATAGCAAGGAACATAGGGTTTCCGAAGCTCGAGCTTGGCCTATCTGCAATGTCGAAGGATGACCTTGCAGACAGCCTCGCTTATAACAGTTCGAAGGTAATGATGTTTTGACTTGTAAACGAATTATTTTTGTATGTTTTATTATTGTGCTGATCCCCTCTTTTTTGGTAGGGCTTAATCTTGAGCAATGCTTTAAGGGCACAAAAGAATGCTGAAGACGAAAGCTGCCAAATAGCCCTTGGGAACCTTTGGTCAGAGGTCATCAGATTGAGGAATGAAGCCCTTGAAAAAAATGAAATTCTACTTTCCTTAGTGGATAGACTGAAGAGCAGCGAATCAAAGCTTAATGCACAATCCAAAGCTCATAAAGCTGAAGTTGAAAACCTAAAGAAAAAGCTTGCCGAAAAGAATGAGGATTTTGAAGTGCCAAAAGCGAAACAAGAAATAATCGAATGGACTAGTTCAAGATTGCAAAAGAATGTGGATGTGCTTCGTGAATCGAAGGAGAGATATTATGAGAAATCCTTGGATTGTGCTAAGAAATTGAAAGATAGTTTTGCAAAGGTGGGTGCATACTCATCGGAGCAAAAATTTATTAGAGGTGATCCCGAAGGAATCATTGAATGGATCGACGAAGAAGCTGAAGCCTTTGATGAAATACTTAGCGGCCGTGGGGATTTCTGTGCCTTCGTCGGTGCTCGAGGGGTTTGCAGCAATTTTGGAGAAAAATGGCTACGAACATGTTAAAGCTGCAGCCTAGGCAGAAACCGTCTTCTCCATAGACAATGCTAAGGAGCCTTCGGCCGAAGCTACTCTGATAGGTGGAAAATTCTATTCCGATGTTTGGGTGATGAAGCTATAAAGAAAAATGAAAAAGAATCTCATGACGCCCGAGAAGAAGCTAAGCGAGCCGAAGAGGCTGCTGAGCGCGAAGACATATAGGTATTATTATTGAATTTTAGCTTCGGTGCTTATTTTTTGCTTCGGATTAACATGTTCTTTTCTACAGCTGAAATTTCACCACCACCTGAGCCTTTTGGCCCCGAGGCCGATCCAGCCATGAAAGCAGCATTAGAAACAATAAAGATTGCCAAAGAAGCCGTTAATGAAGCTGTCAACAAACTACTGATCGAAGCTGCCGAGAAGATTTTAAAAGAAGACTGACTTCTTGTGTACTTGAGAAATGTAGTATTTGGGAAATGTAATATTTGTACATGAGTTAAACATTGAATATCTATGTGTATATTAATGTAATATATTTCTTTGCGATGCATGAAATTTGTGTTCATACCATTTTTGAGCCTTCGACGAAGAAACACCTTCCCTTCTTTTCATGCTTCGTAAAGAAAGAGCCCTTCTATAGTATAGTTGTTGTATAATGTTATTGTTGATGAAGATTTTCTTGGCATGTAAAATTATAATTGACGAAGGTACACTTTGTGCTCCAGCACATTGTTCCATTCATCGCATGTTTTGAAAGAAGCAACTTTCCTTCTCCACAATCTTGCTGCTGATGCGACATGATGTTTGATGTAATGCTATGCGAAATGATGTGATGATATGATGTAGCATGATGTTTATGCCGAAGACATATACCCACACGAAAACACACCTAGACTCTGAATCCCTTTAGGAACGACTTTTGAGCTTCTTCACCTTCTATTTCGGTGGCATTTAAGCTCTACATCCCCTTAGGAACGATTTTTGAGCTTCTTCACCTTCTATTTCGGTGGTATTTAAGCTCTGCATTTCCTTAGGAATGACTTTTGAGCTACTTCACCTTCTATTTCGGTGGCATATTGGCTCTGCATTCCCTTAGGAACGACTTTTGAGCTTCGGAACTTACTCTACGCTCCGCTAGGAATGACTTTTGTACCTTCGAAACTTACTCTACGCTCCCTTAGGAACGACTTTTGTAGCTTCGGAACTTACTCTGCGCTCCCTTAGGAACGACTTTTGTAGCTTCGGAACTTACTCCGCGCTCCCTTAGGAACGACTCCGGAAGCATTGTTGAGGGGTTGCATTCTACACTCGATGGTGTGGCCACAATATTATTACATCAAATTGGAGGTTAAACCTCCGTGCACTGTTTTTCATACAAGAAAACAAAATGATAGACAAAATGAAGATACACCAGGTTAAAATATTCTTTAGTAAATGTGCTTCGACTCGGGCACATTGCTATTGACTGTGCGAGCTTCGGACTCCTCCCAAAAATCGTGATGTTGCTGAGCAGTGATGTCCTTCTGGCTGCTGATTGCGAACCAGAGTAGGTGCTAGCAGCGGTGGTGGTGGCAATTGGGCCTAGGAAGCTTGATAATGGCTTGCCGAAGTGACAGAGGCCATAGGCTGTTGATTGCCTACATACTCTGGGACGTAGGGAGAGTAGCATGAAGCGGTATGTAGAACCTGCTTCGGCTGATTCTGCCGTGCTTCGGCTTCGACAATCTCTTTCTGCTTTTGAATCGTAACCTGGCACGTTCTTGTGGTATGCCCTTTGTCTTCGCCGCAGAACAAACAAAACAGTTTCCTAGGCTGATCTCCATATCTTCCTCCAAAGCTTCTACCCCCTCTGTCTCTTGGAGCTGGTGACCTGAAGGAACTTTGTTGTGCCCCTGATGATTGGGAGTTGTGATGTTGCCTTTAGGTTTAGTTTCCCTTGTCGTCATTTGAGCTGGCATTATGGATTGACCTGACATGCCTGGGGTGGAATCTCCCTCCAAAGCCCCTGGCCATTTCAGAGTATCTATAAGCTTCTTCCCTTCTTTGCCGAAAATCATTGTCGGCTCTGATGTACTCATCCATTTTCTAGAGAAGCTTCTCCAAAGTTTGTGGTGGCTTCCTTGCAAAGTATTGCACCGTGGGTCCTAGCCGGAGCCCCTTGATCATGGCCTCAATGACGATCTCATTGGGCACTGTAGGTGCTTGAGCTCTCAGCCACAAAAACCTTTGGACATACGCCTGCAAATATTCCTCCTGGTCCTGTGTACACTGAAAGAGAGCCTGGGTAGTGACTGGCTTCATTTGAAAACCCTAAAAGCTGGTCACTAAGATATCCTTTAGTTTCTGCCATGACGTAATTGTCCCTAGCCGAAGAGAGGAGTACCAAGTTTGAGCTACGCTTTTGACTGCCATGAAGAAGGACTTCACCATGACTGCAGTATTGCCCCCATATGAGGATATGGTTGCTTCGTAGCTCATTAGGAATTGCTTCGGGTCTGAGTGCCCGTCATACATGGGGAGCTGAGGTGGCTTGTATGACGGTGGCCACGGGGTAGCCTGCAATTCTGCTGCCAAGGGAGAAGGATCGTCAAAAGCAAAATTGCCCTGATGAAAGTCACTGTATCATTCATCATCATTGAATAAGCTTTCTTGGCGAAGCTCCCTGTGTTGGGGCCTTCGGTCTTGGTCATCCAGAGTGAGGTGACGCATTTCTTCAGTGGCTTCATCGATCTTCTTCTGAAGGTCGGTGAGCCGAAGCATCTTTTCCCTCTTCCTTTGCACCTGTTGGTGGATAGCCTCCAAATCCCTGATCTCTTGATCCAGTTCCTCCTCCTGAGGTGTTGGGCTAGTAGCCTTCCTCTTCTGGCTCCTAGCTTCTTGCAGCGTCTCCTGATTAGTGTCCAATGGTTGCAGGGCAGCCCCTGGCACCGTTGTCTTCTTCGGCGGCATTGTGAAAGTCGATGCTTGCCGAAGGTGGTCAAATGAGTTCACCGGAGGTGGGTGCCAATGTTGGTCCTTGTTCTCTAATGCTATACATCAAGAACAAAGCAACACAATTGTTAACGATTCGAGACCTTCGTCCTTCGAAGCATTATCTCCTTTGGGATATAATGATCTTCAGACGAAGGTCATGAAGGGCATACCTTCATCATTTTAGTGAACGAATATAAATAGAGACACATAAAACACCAAAGAATACGAATAATCATAACAAATTGCTAGATTATTTATATTTTTATTTTATAAATGTGGATAAACATCAGTGATATTTATATTACATCAATACCTTCGGCTTGGCAAAAGGTGAGAATGCGAGGGTGATGCGAGAGTGATTAAAATTCAGCGTGAACAGTACGGTGTCACTGTTCATTTATTTATAGGCACGGGACACATCCCAGACAAAATTACATTAATGTCCCTGACATTTACTGTTAATCATAAGGCGAGCTATCAAGGACTAAGTAGTCTTTTCCCCTTTAGGTCAGTTTCATCTTCCGCCTTCATCATTATACTGACCCGAAGCTCCTTCAGCCATAGCTTCGGCATCCGTTCATCCTGCCTTCGGGTTGTATATCCATATTACGCATACCTTCATCCCAAAGCTGAAGCCTCCTGTAGCAGTCTATGTTACATTGAAAAACATATTAGTCATGTTTTTGAGGACCTTCGGAAGAGGAAAGCCCCCAACACTCGCCCCACTCAGTACAATTACAACAGCTCACGCAAGAGCCGAGGGGTTGTGTGGTTTTTCTAAACTCACTTATCTAACTAGGATTCACCTAGAGCAAGCGCTAAAGCAGTCTAACTAACCTAAGCACTTCGTAAAGAACCTACGCTAATCACCGAGTGATTCTATTAAGCACTTGGGTATATGAGCACTTGGGATGTCTACTATGTGCCTTGGTATGTTGCTTGGGCTCCCACACCTTGGAATGGTCGGTTGGGGGAGTCTTTATAGCCCCCAACACAAAACTAGCCATTGGAGAAAAGTTATGTTCTCTGTGGCACACTAGACAGTTCGGTGGTGCACCGGACAGTGCACTATTCACTGTCTGGTGCGCCTTACCGTTGGTCTGACTCTGCAGCCGACCGTTGGCGTGTAGGCTTTTTACACCGGACACTCCGGATGTCACATCGGATAGTCCGGTGGTCTTCTCTCCACAGTGCCACCTGGAACTAGCCATTGTGCTACTGTTCCCTGGTGCACCGGACACTCCAGCGTGTGGCACCGGACAGTCCGGTGTGCCACCGGACAGTCTGGTGCTCCAGACTAGACAATCCGCAGGCAACACTTTCTTTGTTTCTTGGACTTCACTTCATCTTAATATTGTCTTCTTTCGAGGTGTTTCTTTGCTCAATGCCTTGGTCCAAGTAACTTTAGCATCCTGTGAACTACAATTATACACACTAGCAAATACATTAGTCCACATGTTATGTTGTTCATCAAACACCAAAACCTATTTAGCCAAATAGTCTGTGGTCCATTTTCCTTACATCCCACTTAACCCCCCATGTTGTTGCTTCCGTGGCATGGGAGGGCCACGCACCAGCCTCTCCCCCTTAAACAGCATGCGTCGAAACCGGTGCCCTTCGTCGTTGGCAGGTGGGTCCGGTTGGTCATCCGCTACCCCGATGCTGCTCACATGCGCGACCTGGGATCAATTCCGTCGCACCAAATCTTCCACAAATCATGGATGCGATCCCAACCAACTCGGGCTATACATGCCGGGGCTCGCCATCGCCTGTGATCTCAATGATCTCTGCTTTGAGGTACCAAGGAAGCTAGCCCTAAATCTCGTGCTGTCATTACTGAGGGAGATAGAGAGAAGATGGAGTCGTCGTACACCATGGTCATCTCGGTTCGTTGATGATTAGACATGGAGAGTAAACTGGGGCCACTCGTGGGTATGCCTGGATGGTGACCGTGCCCTCATCATGCGGAATTGCGGTCGGGGCTACGAGTAATTCCTCGCCGAACTCTGTCTCCCACCGTGGATCCGCTCCTCATCGCGAATAGAATTTGTCACGATAATCCATGATGAGTCCGCATCTCGTATGTTCTTGTTGGATTAATGTGGGCTTGGCCCAAATTAATATTCAATAATAGTCAATGCTAATGGCCCACTTTAATGCTATGGTGTACTAATTATTTAGTACCATATTGGAAGTTCAAAGGACAAATCAATCAACTTAAATAGGTGGACTATTGATGCATCTATTGAGAAGTTGAGAAAAGGATGAAGGACTGCCACACGCGCGCGCGCCGCCGCCGCCGCCGGCCGGGCCGTGGCTCGTGGTAGATCGGACCTTTCAAACGGTTGTGCATTTTGCCTGGAGTGATGACCGTCATAATAACCGTCCGTTTACTGACGATTATGGCTAGTAACGGTGGACGTCAGTTACTGACGATTATGGCTAGTCGTCAGTTTCCAGTTCTAATGCGCGACCGTTTCTGTCCGTTGCTCTTCTCCCTCCTTCTGACCGCCTATAAGAATGGAGAGGGGAGGGCTCTTCTAGACACGCGAATTATCTCACGCGAATTGCAAGAAACACATTCCCGTCCCACCTTCTGCGAGCACAGAGAGAGTGGGAGAGCAGGCCTCCGAAATCACCGACCGCAGAGATACACTTGCACGGGTGTGCGGGCGATCAGATTTTTGGGGAGCGTCTTCGCGACTGCTCGCGTGATCTGCTTCGTCTTCTTCCCGGCGACCGTTCGAGGGACTGCACTGCGTACACCTTCCTGCATCGACTTCGTACGGCTACATCGAACAAACACACGAGATGACTCGTGTGAATGGAGCCACTGATGCCTTGAGCATCGGTCCCTCCGCTGGGTACACTCTATTCTTCGTATTTGTGCATGTTTTATTGCTATTTACTGCTTATGCGAGTAGTTATACACACATGCACATACATGTCATCACATATATCGCACTGTTTTTCTGGATTAAATTAAAACTAAAAATGCCTAACTTTCTAACAATCCAAAAATCTGATATTAGGCATTTTTCTGTTAGTGGTTTTGCTGCTGCGTTAAAACCAAATGAACTGCTATCACGCCGCACAGGGGAAACCCGAACAGTTCACTCCTGAAGAGGAGAGAATGTTCGACGTTGCCGATAACCTGTTTCGAGGCGCCGTGATTGGCGCTCTTGCCAACAAGTATGTTGATTCTTATCTAACGTGCACATCTGCAAAAGAGTTATGGGATGCATTAGATGAGAAGTTTGGTGTTTCTGATGCTGGTAGCGAGCTGTACATCATGGAGCAGCTGTTTGACTATAAGATGGTGGAAAACCGTCCTGTAGTTGAACAGGCTCATGAAATACAGGCACTGGCTAAAGAACTCGAACAATTCCCATGTGTCTTGCCTGACAAGTTCGTGGCCGGCGGTATTATCGCTAAACTGCCACCTTCTTGGACGGATTTTGCTACCACTCTAAAACATAAGAGACAAGAGTTTAGCGTGGCTGAGCTTATTGGTTCTCTTGATGTTGAGGAGAGGGCGAGAGCAAAAGACACTCGTGGAAAAGGAGTTGAGACTTCTAGTGCCAATATGGTACAAAAGAAGAACTCCAATGCATCACATAATAATAAAAAGAAAAACAAGCAACAGAATGCCACGAAGCCCAAGCAGGCAGCCTCGTTCAAAAAGAAGAACAAAGGAGCTGGTTGCTTTGTTTGCGGGAGTACTGATCATTGGGCAAGCGCTTGTCCAGACCGCAAATTTAAGCAAGAGAAAAAACCAGCTCAAGAGAAGAAAACAGTAAACATGGTTGTTAGCGAGACTGCAGAAGGAACATCGGGGTATGGTAATCTTTTACCTACTGTTCTTTCAGTGTGTCAATCCCCTGAGTGGTGGGCTGATACCGGTGCTAATATTCATGTGTGTGCTGATATTTCTTTATTTTCTTCTTATCAGTGCAAAGGGACTGGAGCCTTGCTGATGGGGAACGGATCACATGCGCGTGTTCTTGGTGTTGGTACAGTCATTCTGAAGTTTACTTCGGGAAAGACGGTGCTATTGAAGAACGTGCAGCATGTCCCCTCCATCAAAAAGAATCTAGTTAGTGGCTCTCAATTGTGCCGAGATGGCTACAAAATTGTCTTTGAGTCTAATAAATGTATACTGTCTAAGTATGGAACGTTTGTTGGAAAAGGCTATGACAGCGGAGGCTTGTTCCGCTTATCTTTGCATGATGCGTGTAATAAGTCTGTGAACAATGTTGTTTCGAATGAGTCGTATATTTGGCATTCACGACTTTGTCATATCAATTTTGGTTGTGTCTCGCGGTTAGCAGATTTAAATTTAATCCCGAAATTTGATTTAGTCAAAGGTTCTAAGTGCCAGGTGTGCGTGCAATCTAAGCAACCTCGCAAGCCTCACAAGGCTGCGGAGGCGAGGAATTTGGCACCACTAGACTTAATACATTCCAATTTATGTGAGATGAACGGAATATTGACTAAAGGAGGCAAGCGATATTTTATTACTTTTATCGATGACTCTACTAGATTTTGTTATGTGTATCTCTTAAAATCAAAAGATGAAGCTTTGCATTATTTTAAGACCTACAAAGCTGAAGTTGAAAATCAACTCGAGAGGAAAATTAAACGGTTAAGGTCTGATCGTGGTGGAGAATATTTTTCGGGTGATTTTTCTGATTTTTGTGTGGAACATGGTATTATTCATGAGAGGACACCGCCATACTCACCACAATCCAATGGGGTTGCTGAAAGAAAGAACCGCACTCTAACTGATTTGGTTAACGCCATGTTAGAGACTTCAGGGCTATCTAAGGAATGGTGGGGTGAGGCGATCTTGACGGCGTGTCATGTCCTGAATAAAGTTCCCACAAAGAACAAAGAAATCACACCATTCGAGGAATGGGAAAAGAAGAAATTAAATATCTCCTATCTGCGCACCTGGGGTTGTTTGGCTAAAGTGAATGTGCCAATTAACAAGAAGCGCAAATTAGGACCGAAAACTGTTGATTGTGTTTTCCTTGGGTATGCTTTCCACAGCATTGGATATAGGTTTTTAATTATAAGCTCTGGAGTACCGGACATGTTGGTTGGTACAATTATGGAGTCCAGAGATGCTACGTTTTTTGAGGACGAATTTCCCATGAAAGCTACACATGATACGTCTAATGATGAACCAACGATACCCCATGAGCATTTTATTCCGGTAGAACACACTAAGGAATCCCATATACATAATCATGTGGAAAATGACAATGTATCAACTCGAAAGAGTAAGAGACCAAGGATTGCAAAGTCCTTTGGTGATGATTACATTGTATATCTTGTGGATGACACACCAAGTACCATTGAAGAGGCATATTCCTCTCCTGATGCTGACTTTTGGAAGGAAGCAATAAGGAGTGAGATGGATTCTATTATGTCTAATGCAACTTGGGAGGTAGTTGAGCGTCCTTATGGGTGTAAGCCCATTGGAAGTAAATGGGTGTTCAAGAAAAAACTTAGGCCTGATGGTACTATTGAAAGGTATAAGGCGAGGCTTGTAATTAAAGGCTATTCACAAAAGGAAGGTGAAGATTTCTTTGATACTTATTCACCTGTGGCTCGATTGACCACAATTCGTGTGCTACTTTCTTTGGCTGCCTCTTATGGTCTTCTCGTCCATCAAATGGATGTTAAGACAGCATTCCTAAATGGAGAGCTAGATGAGAAAATTTACATGGAGCAGCCAGCTGGGTTTGTAGCAAACGGTCAAGAAGGCATGGTGTGTAAATTATTGAAATCTTTATATGGCCTAAAACAAGCACCTAAGCAATGGCATGAAAAGTTCGATAGAACTTTGACATCTGCCGGTTTTGTTGTGAACGAAGCAGACAAGTGTGTATACTATCGGTATGGTGGGGGCGAGGGAGTAATTTTATGCCTATATGTTGATGACATTCTAATCTTGGGGACGAGTCTTGATGTGATTAAAGAGACAAAAGACTTTCTGTCTAATAATTTTGAAATGAAAGATTTGGGAGAAGCTGATGTTATTCTTAACATTAAGCTACTGAGAGAAGGCATTGGTGGGATCACACTTGTGCAATCCCATTATGTGGAAAAGGTTTTGAGTCGCTTTGGTTTTAGCGAATGTGAACCTGCTCCAACGCCTTATGATCCTAGTAAGCTATTAAAGAAAAATCGAAGGATAGCTAGGGATCAATTGAGATATTCCCAAATAATTGGTTCACTCATGTATTTAGCTAGCGCTACGAGGCCTGACATCTCATTTGCTGTGAGCAAACTTAGTCGATTTGTTTCAAATCCGGGAGATGATCACTGGCGTGCTCTTGAGAGAGTTTTGCGCTATCTAAAGGGTACTATGAGTTTAGGCATCCATTATACCGGGTACCCAACAGTACTGGAGGGTTATTGTGATGCAAACTGGATATCTGATGCTGATGAGATATATGCCACAAGTGGATATGTGTTTTCACTTGGAGGTGGTGCTGTTTCATGGAAGTCTTGCAAGCAGACCATCTTAACGAGGTCGACTATGGAAGCAGAACTCACAGCATTAGATACCGCTTCAGTTGAGGCTGAGTGGCTTCGTGAACTCCTTATGGATTTACCGGTGGTTGAAAAACCTGTGCCGGCTATTTCCATGAACTGTGATAATCAGACTGTGATAATTAAGATAAACAGTTCTAAGGATAATATGAAGTCGACAAGGCACATAAAGAGGCGTTTGAAATCTGTCAGGAAATTGAGAAACTCCGGAGTAATAGCGTTGGATTATGTCCATACGTCTAAAAATCTGGCAGATCAATTTACTAAGGGGCTATCACGTAGTGTGATAGATAGTGCATCAAGTGAGATGGGCATGAGACCCACCTAAAGTTTATCATAGTGGTAACCTGTTCTATGTGATCGGAGATCACGTGAATTAGAATGGTGAAACAAGCTAGTGGTAGACTGAGAGGGAAGACCCTTAATAAGGCTCATTTCAGATGCATATCTTTCCTTACTGTAAGGTAGGTTGGTGTTTACACCTTAATATGTTCCAAGTGGCTTTGTGAAGCAAAGATGTTGTCCTACAGAACATCTTTAGAGGAACATACCTATATGGGTTAACTGCTAGTCACAGTTTATGAGATCTGGGTGGTTTCTAGATACCCATGAAAGGCTATGGAGTTTGACTTATATGCTCCAACCAGAGGGGATGCGTTCAGCAATCTAGTACTGGTAAAGAGTTTAGATGAAACTCATTCCACGCAAAACTGCCAATTCAAGGCCTAGTCCATTGTGCAGTTGTGGTCAAGTGTAGTCTAAGTTCTAGGTGGATGTTCAACTTAACAGTCTCCATCGAAACACTAGTATATCAAACGTTTGAGATGATGAGAGCTTTTAGTGTGACTTAGCATTTGGTGGGGATTGTTGGATTAATGTGGGCTTGGCCCAAATTAATATTCAATAATAGTCAATGCTAATGGCCCACTTTAATGCTATGGTGTACTAATTATTTAGTACCATATTGGAAGTTCAAAGGACAAATCAATCAACTTAAATAGGTGGACTATTGGTGCATCTATTGAGAAGTTGAGAAAAGGATGAAGGACTGCCACACGCGCGCGCGCGCGCCGCTGCCGCCGCCGGCCGGCCGGGCCGGGCCGGGCCGTGGCCGTGGCTCGTGGCTCGTGGCTCGTGGCTCGTGGTAGATCGGACCTTGGTCCGAATATTCCTTTCAAACGGTTGCACATTTTGCCTGGAGTGATGACCGTCATAATAACCGTCCGTTTACTGACGATTATGGCTAGTAACGGTGGACGTCAGTTACTGACGATTATGGCTAGTAACGGACGTCAGTTACTGACGATTATGGCTAGTAACGGTCGTCAGTTTCCAGTTCTAAATGCGCGACCGTTTCTGTCCGTTGCTCTTCTCCCTCCTTCTGACCGCCTATAAGAATGGAGAGGGGAGGGCTCTTCTAGACACGCGAATTATCTCACGCGAATTGCAAGAAACACATTCCAGTCCCACCTTCTGCGAGCACAGAGAGAGTGGGAGAGCAGGCCTCCGAAATCACCGACCGCAGAGATACACTTGCACGGGTGTGCGGGCGATCAGATTTTTGGGGAGCGTCTTCGCGACTGCTCGCGTGATCTGCTTCGTCTTCTTCCCGGCGACCGTTCGAGGGACTGCACTGCGTACACCTTCCTGCATCGACTTCGTACGGCTACATCGAACAAACACACGAGATGACTCGTGTGAATGGAGCCACTGATGCCTTGAGCATCGGTCCCTCCGCTGGGTACACTCTATTCTTCGTATTTGTGCATGTTTTATTGCTATTTACTGCTTATGCGAGTAGTTATACACACATGCACATACATGTCATCACATATATCGCACTGTTTTTCTGGATTAAATTAAAACTAAAAATGCCTAACTTTCTAACAGTTCTACCCACTTCCCTTCTCGTATTGCGTCGTTCCGTTGAGTAGTTGGTGGTTGGAGCTTGGCGTGTAGTTGCTCTAGCAAGAAGCACCATCGCGGGGCGTCTGCTCCATCGCCTAGAGACGCCGGAGAAAGGATACGCGCTCGGGACCATTGGATCAAAGGCGAGCGGCCAGGACTAAATGAAACATACCACTTTGGTGGAATTAGATCAGAGCCATTGGTGTGGATTGGATGATCGAGATTGGATCTCGGCTCATCAAATCTAGGACATTGAATTCTGATCCGATGGCTCACATAGCGTACCGGTTCATTATTATGAAGATTTAATCCTAGCCCTAGATCGAGATTTGGATGGTTCACATGATATGATACCCCTTCGGTTGAACCATCTTTCAAAAGAAACCCCGATAAAACTAAGAATCAACCTGTCATCCAGTTATACCTAGAAATAACTAGAAATAGGTCCTTTTATTTATGTTTTAGCCCCTGATCTACTCCCAAATTGAGCCATAGTCCATTGGGGGATATGATCTATATAAAAGAAACCAAAATTGAATTTCTAGTATAAAAACAATTCTAGAAAATTATAAAATGCATATCTTTCTCGTTTTAACTCCATTTTGCTCCGTTCTAGTTGCGTTAGCTTCATAAAAATATTTCCTACGCTTTAAAACATCATATGTACCCTAGCACATATATTTATAATTAGATAGTATTCAATCTATATCCTGTAGATTAACTCTACTAAACTAGGCTAATCTATCTACAATTATAATCTAGAAAAATGTAATCCCTAATCAAGTTCTAAGTCAGACTAAAGTTGAATTAATTATTACTTTAGATTATATTTTTCACATGGTTTATAAAATCAAGATAAGACCTAGTTTTAAATTCCTAATCCCATAGGTCTTAGGAAGGCCATATCTGTTCAACCATAACTCTGATTTTAGTGGTTCTCGAATCTACAACCTCATAGCGGCGCATAGAATATTCTTATGTGGTTTATTTCTATATTTTGGTGTAATTTTATTTTTACCTACTCTTCGCCTATGCATATGTATTGCTATGATAGAAGCGAGGTCACGAGAATCCTGAAGACTTAATTGGAGAAGTACCTAGGGTTGCACCAAAAAGGCAAATTGTGCCCTTGATCACTTTTCTTTACCCAATAATGTTCATGTTAACTACCATGCTATGCTTAGGTTAAATTGATGGGACCTAATAGGTTACCCTAGTTTGGTCTACTTTACACCTTGCTCACCACTGAACTTTTGGGTAGTATCTGCTACTGCTCTATGTGGTTTTGGGTGTTAAGATACAAATGATTCATGATCATGCTTTATTATTGTTATTAGTTTATTCAAATGTTCATGATAAGATTATGGTGTTAATTGGAACATGGAGCTTAACTTGAGATAACCATGCTACCACAAGGGTGGAATGGGACGCCCTTGGCTGACTAATTAGGAAAGTTAGCGTGAGTTAATCCTTTCCCGAAAGGGGCAAGCGTGGTGGAGGATGCACATGTAGGAAGGTCCTCGGGTCGGACTGCCTTTTTAGCTTTTCGGACGAGAGATTCCTATACCGCTTTCGGCCTAGAAACCATAGCGGGGTTCTCTCCTCTATTGGAACTTTGTAAAGGCCTCGCAGCGTACCCTCACCTACTCACCTTGGCAATGTTTAAGGGTCCAATCAACCCGAGGCGACAAAGGGAACACGTCTTGTGGGTAAAGATGTGAAACCTTTGTAGAGTGTAAAACTGGTATATCAGTCGTGCTCGCGGTCAAGAGCGACTCAGGAGTCTCGTATAATTAGTTTGTGGAATTAAACTTAATGTGTCATTTGCATGCATCGTGGGTTTATTATTAATTTTGATCTCTTATTTATTTAGGATGGTATCTACTTATACTTAGTAACTGCTAATAAAAATTTGACCAACTTTAAAAGCAATGCTCAGCTTTAACCATCTTCTTTGGTAAGCCTTATACTTCACATGAGCCCCACCGTAAGTGAGCTGATGCACATTATTCCCCACAACTTGTTGAGCGATGAACATATGTGAGCTCACCCTTGTTGTACTCACATCTCCCCTAGGTCAAGAACAGGTACTACAAGATAAGGAGCATGAAGGATGGAGCGATGAGTTTGTGAGAGATCTAGGTCGTCGTCTCCCAGTCAACTATGGTTGCGGAGGATTGTTGTCTTCGTATGATGTAATTATTGTTGGGGGCTTGTTCTCAAATGCTAAGAATTAAGAACAAGGCAACATAGAAAATGTTAAGTGTTAAAGTCCTTCGTCCTCCAAAACATTATATCCCTTCAGGATATAAAGAATTTCGGACGAAGGTTACGAAGGACGTACCTTCGTGAGCATAATAACAAGGGACGAAGCTTTCATATAAATCATGAGGTATAAAATAAACATTCAAATATTATCATAGAATCATCTCCATTTTTATTATCATGAATGAATGTAAATGACTTCAAATTACAAATGTACCTTCGGTCCTGAGGAAAGCAAAAGTACAGGCGTGATGCGAAAGCAAATGGCAGGTTCGCGTGAACAGTACAGGGGTACTGTTCATCTATTTATAGACACAGGTCACAGCCTGTGACGAATTACAATTATGCCCCTTACAAAAGTTTACAACACTGACTCAGACCTTTATGGATAAAAAGGTCATTCTATCTCTATGTCGGTTTGTAATGCCGAAGCTCCATGAAAAGGAACCTTTGGCCATCTCCTGGGAACAACTTCAGCCGAAGCTGCTTCTTCGTGTAAGACCTTCGGCGCAACGAAGCATGGCCCCAACAGTAGCCCCTTTCGCGGTGCTAGATCGTTTTTCGTAACGAGCTTGATCCGTGAAAAATGCCTCTTAAGCTTCGGGAAGCCGAAGGTCCAAAAAACACCTTCCCTGAGCTCGTTGCCGAGAAACGATTCAATTCCCGAGCTCGTGTCGGTCCCACCTTGCAGAGTTACTGTTTGATCTTTGCGGTCCACTGCGCAGCGAGTACAAGTGACTGCCCGCCTGGTGTAAAAATTCTGCCGCTTCGCCTTCTTACCTGCAGCACTATATAAACAGACGAGTAGGTGTGAAGTTACCACAGCATTCATTGCTATTTGCACTGTTTTGCTGCCAAAATTTTTAACTATAGCCGAAGCTTGATTCTCAGAATCGAACGAAGGTCCATCTCGAAGTCTGCTTCGTCAGAAAGAAAAGCTTCGGGAGAAAAGAAAAAAGAAAAAAGTATCTAACTTCCCCAAACTCAGAATCAAATGGCCAGAGTGCGATCTACTGCCAGAGTTGAACGTGAAGGAGATGAAGCCGAAGGTTCGAATACTGTGCCCATCTCCGAAGCAATGCAGCGTTCCGGACTGGTGACTGCGGAAGAAATGCCTGCTGCTGAAGCAAACCCGACAACTGCCGAAGGAGAAGAGGAGAACATTGAAGGAACTGATCCCGAAGATGACTATCGCATTGCCATGCCCAGCAAGCCCAGTCACTTGGACTTCGGGAAATCAACTGGTTTCAAAGGCTGATCTTTCCAAGATGGTGAAAGCAGGTTTATTTTAGTGAAATCAGAAGAAGCTACTTCGCTTCGGGGGAGAAGAAACTACCCCGAAGCCAGAGAAGGACGAGATTGTCATTTTCAAGAGCTTTTAAAGGCTGGGCTGAGATTCCCTCTTCATGGAATTATTGCAGATGTATTGAAAAAGTTTATATCTGGGCCCTTCGAAGCCAAGCTGTGGAACCGTTTGCCGACAGTTTTTGTCGAGTTCATGAGTTACATTACCAAACAAAGGCCAGAAAAGATGGGCTACATGATAACTTCGGTTGCTACAATTTTGCCTACCGGAAGACAACAAAGTGTCCTGTTATCAGCTACCGAAGCAAATGGCCAGCAGGCTGGAAATCTGAGTGGTTTTACGTGAAGGTTGACGAAGATGAAGAGAAGTTGGTACAAAGCCCCTTGAACTAATCTTCGGAGAGACAAGGCCGCGATGCCACATGAAATTAGAAGGTCCCACCTGGGCTGCACTGGGTGAGTTGAAATTATTTCAGAGCATATCGGTACCAGGGATCTGGTGCAAGAGTTCTTGGCGTTCAGAGTTTTCCCTATCCTAAAAGAATGGGAGATGCCAAAGCTAGAGGGAGAGAAGAAGAAGGGGGAACTTGTCCGGCTTCCTTACCATTCAAATTCAAGAAATACTTTAAAAAAACCTTGCAAAGAGTGGCTGGACACAGTCAAGGTAATGTGTAATGAAATTCTTGGGAATTATTCGAAAAAAGAAGATCAGCTGATGACCGCGGCCTTCGGCACCCGACCGAAGCGAAGGTTGAACCGAGTATTTGATGCCCTGGGTTTCGAGTACCCTGACTATGAACGGTTTGAACAAGGGTGCTGAGGGCCAAAAAAAGAAAAAGAGTGGCCGAAAGTTTGACAAAGAGGAAGAAGACCAGCAAAGAGAAGAAAATTCAAATAAGAGAAAATATCAACTCCAAAGCGAAATTATCCGATGAAGAGGGGACTCCTGCACCACCTTCTTCTAGCGACGTGGAGGAAATCTAAAGGTAAGGACTGAAACCTCTGCCCGCGAAGCTAAGTCCATTAGGGCCCCAACTGACGAAGCTTTTTCGAAAGGTGGAGGAGCCGAAAAAACGAAGATAACCAAAACAAAGAGGCAAAGGATTATTGCAGTGACCGAAGTTATCGACAAGACGCCGCCGAGGGCGTCAATTCAGAAAACACCAGCTGTTGAGGGCACAACAAATGCCGAAGTCGCACCTTCGGAGGTCGCGGCTACCGAAGCCGCTTCAGCCGAAAATTTGAACTTAGAAACTACCATTGAAGACATCGACAAAATTTTACTAGACATGGCCGCAGAAGAAGCTGCCACTGCTGCTGAAGAAACCACGGCCACAGTGCCTGGAAAAGGAAAAGAAATAGCCGAAGATACTTCGGAAGACGAAGCCTATATATTTCAAAATTTAGTTGGGCAAAAACTGTCGAAGGACGAAATAGAAGAGCTTAAAGACTATGCCAAATCTTGCGGATACAGGCCAGGAGCTCTTCTTTTCGGAGGTGTGGACGATGAAAAATTAGGCTGCATCCGAGACCAAACTGGAGCTAAGGTCATCGGTACTCTATCAAAGAGTGTCGGTTTTCCGAAGCTAGAAACAGATATCAGCCGCTACCGACGACAACATATCGTCGGCAGCTTATTTTATTCCAATTTCAAGGTAAACAACTTTCTGACGTCTATTGTTTTTTAATAATGGAAATATTCCTAACGAAGATTGTTTATTTGCAGAGCATGCTACTAAGCAAAGCTTTGAAGATGCAGCAAGATTTAGAGGACAAAAAACACGAAGCTATAATTGAAAATTTAGAGAGCAAGATAAAAGAACAATCAGCTATTATTGAAAAGAAAGACTTCGAACTCCAATCAACCGAAGGCTTGCTGGCAGAGACTGAAGCTAAAGTATCAGAATTGAATTCGAAGCTTATTGCCAATCAAAACAATTTGAACAAGAGAAGCTAGAGCTCAATTTGAGACTTGAAGCTGAAGTCCAAACCAACTCAGACTTGAAGAAATCATTAACAAGCCTTCAAGATAAATGCTTGAAATTTAGTAACAACTGTATTCAACAATTGAAGAGATCTTTTACTCAGTTGGAGCCAGCAGCGGGAAGTTTAACCCTTCAGCTGAAAATTTACCAAAAGCCTTCGATCATATTGAAGCTGAAATTGAAGAACTTGACGAAGTTATAGCCGGGCACGGTGACTTCTGTGCCTGGGTAGCTTCTCGGGTACCGCTGCAGCGTTCCTGAAGGCCGGCTGCGAGCATGGAAAAATCGTCAACAGGCCCAACTTCACCCTGTCTCCATCAATTCTGGACGATATTCCTGACCTCGCCCGAAGCATCTCAAATAGATTTATAAAAATGATATGGACAAAAGGCGGGCGAGAGAAGGCTGGAGACGAAGCTCGAAGTCATCTTGAACCAGTAAGAAATCATACTTGTACTTACCTTCTCCTTCACACTTGATTTTTACTCGCGATACCTTGATTCATGTAGGATGACGAAGCTGAAGATGATGCTTAAAATATGCCGCCGAAGCTGAAGCTTAGCGAAGATCAGTAGGAGTATACTATAGAAAGAACTCAGGAGACTTTTGTAACAACTTTTGTAAATACAATTAAACTGTTCTCAAGGAACTTTGTACATACCTTGTAATATATTCTTACCCTTCTATTGAGGCGCTTTGATGTGGACGAAATTAGTATTTTGAGCCGAAGGCGAAAAAACACCTTCCCTTCTTTTCGTACACAACGAAGCATAGAAGACCACTTCTTCTTTTTGCCGAAGCTTTTATTTTGTACATAACGAAGCATAGAAGACCACTTCTTCTTTTTGCCGAAGCTTTTTTTTTTTTGTACATAACGAAGCATAAAAGACCGCTTCTTCTTTTGCCGAAGCAACCACTTAGGAACACAAATGCTATGAATGAATGCTTATGAATGCAAATGCTATGATGTAATGTAATGTGCGAATGAATGCCCAAAACATGTATCCGAAGCCACACTCTCAGCCATTATTTCCTTAGAAACAACCACACATTAGCTCTGCATTCCCTTAGGAACGTCTTTGGAGCTTCTTCGCCTTTTACTTAGGCGGTATCAGCGTTGACTTTTCGCTGTAAGCTCTGCATCCCCTTAGGGACGTCTTTGGAGCTTCTTCGCCTTACTTTCGGCGGAATCAGCGTTGACTTTTCGCTGTGAGCTCTGCATCCCCTTAGGGACGTCTTTGGAGCTTCTTCTCTTTTTCAGTTTCGGCACTCGATGGTGCGTTCTCAGCTTTTACATTTACATTCTTTGGGGGATTTTGCTCTTATAAAACTAAAAAGGAAATTACATATGATGGCCCCATTAAAAACCTTTCTCCCCCTTTAGAAAGGAAAGGTGCCATGAAAAAGAAAAGAAAACATAAAAGTTACATCAAGTTATACATAATATCGCCGAAGCTCATCCGAATTCCAAGATCTTGGAATTTCGTTGCCGTCCATGTCCTTTAATCTGTACGAACCAGGCCTTGATGAAGATATTACTAAGAAAGGTCCTTCCCATTTCAACTGTAATTTGCCCACTGTGTGGGTTAGCCACTCTCCGAAGCACCAAGTGTCCCAACTCAATATTTTTTAGCCGGACCTTTCTATCTCGCCATTTGACTGTTTCAGCCTGGTATTTATTGATATTCTCCACAGCTTGAAGCCTGATCCCTTCTAAAGCATCTTTTTCCACAAAACAGGCATCTTCAGGATTTGATTCTGCCGAAGCTACCACTCTTATTGATCCAGCTTTAGCTTCTTCCGGAGTTATTGCTTCGTCTCCGAACAATAACTTGAATGGAGTAAAGCCTGTAGACCTTGATGTGTTGTATTGTGGCTCCACACCACTTTGGTTAACTCTGGCCACTTTCCCCTGGGTTGATTGAAGATTAACTTCATTATTCCTGTCATTATAATGCGTTGGCCCTTTCAACGAGCCCATTCGACTCCGGATGCCTGACTGATGCAAAATGGATCTTCGTTCCAATTTGATCACAGAAATTTCTGAAAGCTTCGGAGTCGAACTGCGTTCCATTATCTACAGTGATGGCCTTCGGTACCCCGAAGCGACAGACAATATTCTGCCAGAAAAACTTTTGGACAGTGGCCGAAGTTATTGTGGCTAATGGCTTCGCCTCAATCCACTTGGAAAAATACTCCACAGCCACTAAATATTTTAGATTCCCTTGAGCCGGTGGTAATGGACCCAACAAGTCAAGGCCCACCTTTGCAATGGCCAGATGGGTTGTATCAGCTGTGTCAAAGACGAAGGTTGCTTTTGATCTCTTGCACATTTCTGACAACCTTCGCACTTTTGAACTAACTCCGCTGCATCCGAAGCTGCCTTCGGCCAATAAAACCCTTGGCGGAAAACTTTTCCAAGTAACGGCCTAGATCCGATGTGGGATCCACACAGGCCTGCATGTATTTCTTTCATTAATTCTATACCTTCGGTTCTAGACAAGCATTTGAGCAGCGGGGCACAAACTCCATGTTTGTATAATTCCCCTTCTATCATGACATACGGACGAGCTCTTGCCTCTATTCTTTTATTGTAAGATTCGTCATCTGAAAGGAACTTACCCTGAAGGTAAGAGATTATTTCAGTTCTCCAATCTTCGCTGTAAACAGGAGATATGTTAAGGACTGCTCTTTCAAGGAGCTCCACTGAAGGTGCCTTTATTGTTTCGAAGAACACATCCGAAGGTAACGGCAGCCCCTGTGCTGCAGACTTGGCTAGCAAATCAGCATGCTCATTTTGTCCTCGAGGGATATTCTTGACAGAAAATCCTTCGAAGGAGGCTTCGATCCTTCGGACCGTGTCTAGATATTTTTCAAGCTTCGGATCTTTAGCCTTGCAACTTTTGTCAATATGACCCGAAACAACCTGGGAATCAGTTTTAAGAATCGCCCTTCTGATTCCCATTGCCTTTAATTTCCGAAGGCCCAGGAGCAGGGCTTCGTACTCAGTAATATTGTTTGTACAACTGAA